>JACWBX010003118.1:0-22969 GCA_014622435.1 Polypedilum pembai
TTTTTTTCCAAAAATGCGCTAAAAATATTATATTATGTTTTAACTTTTGAAAATTAAAGTTTAAATTCTACACAAATAATTTTATCAAATTAAAAGGAAATATAAGATTCAAATTATCCACGAATGTATAAATTTTCTTCCTCATTCTAAAGCACATTAAATTTATTAAAATAAAATAATAAATGATTCCGGATTGATAAATATCATAAAATAAAAGTTTTCATTTTAAATTTAATAAATGAAAATTCAGTTCTTTTCTCCGTTGAATCTAATTATGAAATTTTTTTTTTGCATCTTCATCTCGCATTTTTCTTTAGCTCATATGATTCATACAGAAATGGTGGCTGGCATAAAATCTATTTTAGTCAATAATAGATAAAAAGAAAAGCTAAAGAAAAAATATCGTGTTTTTGCCTCTACATTTTACCTGTTTTTGACTTTTTCACTTTTCTGTATCTTCTGTTATAATATTTAAAGTAATTTCACAAACAAAAATAAACGACTTAAAATACGCAGTTAAAGCAAAAAATGACACAAATGATCTTCGATATTGAGAGAAAAATGAAAGAAAAGTTCTTATTTTTACTCAATAAATTATGGGATTGTATGTAGTAGTTGTCTAGGCAAAACAAGGCATTTTTTACAACAACAAAAAACAGAACTCGCGTGGTTTTTCGTTTGAAATTATGAGAGCATATTCAGTTTGTAGTTGCTCTTCTTCATATGTAGTTTGCTCTCATAAAGACGGTTTTCTATGTATGTCTGAAATCCATTAAGTGATGAAATTTAAACCTTAAAGCAAAAACAAAGAAAAATTTTTTTGTTATCTATCATATCATTGTCATAGTGTTGAAGTTTTCTGTGTGATTAAAAGAAAAAGATATGATTGCATAATTTTTATAATGGATGTATATTCAAGTGTTCAAAATATTTATTCTTTCTAAAAGTGTTGAAAAATATTTTAATTAAATTTTAAGAAGAATGTGCAAATGTGTGATTTCTCAAGTGTAAGGCAAGACATAATAAATGTTTGATTTATAGGTGTAATTATAAAGGAGGATCTTTTAAAACTTTGAATTGTCAGTAAGTGAACAAATTCTTTGACTTTAAACGAATTTAAATTGCGAAAAGTATTTATAGAAAATTTTCCCCATTACTACTCATAAATTATTTACTTTATTATCACGTTTACGCAAAGAATCAAAAACAAGAAAGGAAGAAGAGGAAAACTGAAAGAAAATAAACGTGAGAAAGATCAATGAATGTGAAAATTTAGTACATTGTGAGTGAGAGTGTGAGAGTTTTTTTTAGTACATGTGAGAATTTTCCTCAAAATTGAGATTTTCACGAAGAAAAGAGACAACAAATATAGTAAGTTTCACATTTCACTGAGAGAATAAAATGCACATGTGAGAAATCATTACGATAGTATATTTTTTACAATGAGAGCTGGAAACATAAAACCAAGCTCGTATGCCTAGAGTGCTCATATTTAAATCGGCAGTCGAACTATAAGGATCTAAAAAAACTGAAGAAAAAAGTTAAAAGTGAAAAAACTATACAAAGAAAAAAATTGAAAAATGTCTTTCTGTCGTATCACCGGAAAATCGAGATCACTTCCAAAACCAAATTATTTTCCAATTATTCCACCAATTTCTCCCGATGATGCGAAAAGATTTTGCAAAATTACGGGAAAGAGTTACGGTTTACCAAGTCATCATTTTATACCTGTTCGCTTAGCCTCATTCGGAACAAGAAAAAAATGTCGAGTCACAAATATGGCTCCAGTTCTCGGTCGTCATCATTACGTTCCGGATATTTTATATGGAAAACGAAAGCACATTGTATTATTGGATTATCGTTATGTTGTTCCAAAATTTGATATAAATGATGAAGGACATAAGGAACTATTCAAAATTTTTAGTGAAAAATTTATTGAAAATTCTGATGGACATTTTGTGTATCGCGTGGATGAAAAACAGTGTAATTTGGTACTCCCAGCAAAACTAGAGGAAGCAATTCGTGATGGTGACGTCTGTGACATAATGTTTGCTAAAGATACTGATCAAATTTTACTGCGTCTTAAAAATGGCCAAAATATTTCATTGGATATATCAGAATTTCAACAAAATCTTGATGATTTGTTTGAGGGTGAGGGGCCTAAAGAAGAAGTTCTTTTAGAGCGTGAAAGAGAATTAGAACAAGAAAAGAAAACAAAGAAAATTAGTAAGTGCGGTCGTCGTCAGCAATTAAAAAGTATGACAAAAATTTTTGAGGACAAAGAGCTCGCTAATGGTGGAGGTGATGATGATGAGCAAGATGAAATGAAGAAAAAATCGTTAAAGAAGAAAGCAAAAATGATGAAAAATGTACCAAAATGTGTTAACAAGAAGGAAGTGCAAAAAGTCAAAAAATTACTTGAAAAAATAGCTGAAGATAGTTCAAAGTCCTATCAAGATCTTATTAAACCTATGCTCGAAAGCTGGGATTGGGATACTTATGAATGGGAAGCAAAAAATGCAAAAACTTCGAAAAGCACGAAACCAGTGATGACTAAAAAAATGAAGCCACTCGTTGTTTCACCTGCAAAAGTTAAAGTCAAATCGAGAATAAAGGATTTTGAGAAGAAGCTTTTGCTTGATAATACAATCGGTTTTGAGTGCATTCCGTTTGTTGGCCAATATAAAAAACCTGATCTCAAAGCACTTGTTCAAAACTTTTCACAATTGCAAACTGCTACGCCAGAAATGATGAAAAAACTTGAAAATGTTGTTGAAAAATTCCAAAAAGCTCCGTATGAAATTAGCAGTTTATTACCATCAGAAGATGAAATTTTTGAAGTTTTGCAAAATATCACAAAAGGTCATAAATCTGAACTTAATGGTGTGCCTGGCATTCAAATTGATATTGAAGATCGACGAGTTTTTCTCGCTGGTGAATTTATTATAAACGAGAAGGGTGAAGAAGTCTTTATACCGGGACAAGCGGTAATAAATGAAAAAGGAAAAAGAGTTTTCGTTCCTGGACTTACAACTTTTGACCCATCAAATTCTGACAGTTATGGCAGTGGAATCAGCTTCATCGCTGGTCAAGTAATGAAATCAAAAGATAAGGAATGTCAAATGCATTTCCAAGCCGGACAAATTATAGACGATGAATTTGTGTGCGGACAAACTATTTATGTAAACGATAAGCCTGAATTCATTGAAGGTGATGAACGACAGGGTTGACTTATTTATTCTGGAGATATATGTGATATTTTTTTCTACAGGTCAAACTATTTTAACACCAGAAGGATTTCGTTTTGTTGCTGGTCTTTATGATGAAAATAATATGTTAGTACCGGGAAAGGTCATGAAAGTTCCAAATCCAAATGGTATTGGAGAAATGGTTGAAAAATTCATTGCAGGTATTAATGACTCGTGAGATGAGTTTTATGAGTCTGAAATGAACTTTAATTTAAATAATAGGTCAAATGACTGAGACGTTCATGGCCGGACAAAATGTTCAAGTTGGTGAGAATGAGTGGGTGTTTGCATGTGGTCAAACTGTGGTTGATGAAAATGGTGTCGAGAGTTTCTGCAGTGGTAAAACAATTCAAACAAAAGAAGGCAGTAAGTTTGTGAGTGGTCAATTTGATGACAATGGAACATTCATTCCTGGGGTTGTGAAAAAAGTGGGAAACCATTTTGAATTCGTACCTGGAATTTCAATTGAAACAAAACAAGGAATGCAGTTTGTAGAGGGTCAGCTTGTAGATACAGAAGAGCACGGACAAATATTCATGCCCGGTCGCACTCAATACAAACCAAGTGGACTTGCAGAATTTAATGTAGCTGACAGCATTGATGAAATGAATTTCCATGCACCACCACCAACAGGCTTAGTAATCGATTCACACTCACTTGAAGTCAGTGAACCAACTTTAACAGTATTCGGAAATATGGTTCAAACTGAATATGGCATTGAATTTTATCCTGAGAAAATTGGAGAAGATAATTTACCCGAAGGAAAAATGATTCCAGGTATATAACGTTATTAACTCAATTAAATGAAATATATAAAAAATTCATCGATTTAATATCACAGGAAAGTTGATCAAGTCTGGAAATGAAACAAAATTCGTCCCTGGAATCGTTGGAGAAAATGGTTTTATTCCAGGCCAAGTTGTAAAAAATTTGTCAACGGGTGTCGAAGAATTTGTTCCTGGACAACTAGTTGAGAGTTCTGCTGCAGGACTCAAATTTGTTCCAGGCCAGGTATTCACTAATATTTCATATTAGAATGTTTAAAACAAACATTTTTTTTTGTTATTTGACATTCTACATTATGATAATTTATGAGTAGTAAATGATTAGGAAATTAAATTTTTGCATATGTAATAGGTCATCACTTTGAAAAATGGTGATCAAAAATTCATACCTGGTGTCACAGACAAAAATGGAAGGTATGTCTTTAGATATTCATATAATACAAAAAAGAGTAAATGAATAATATTTTCATATTTAGATTCATTCCTGGTCAGATTATTGAAACTGTGAGTTTTTCTAAAGTTTCCCAAATCGGAATATTCAGCACATTATTCTATTTTTCTTTCTTTTTTTGGTGTTGAATACTTTTGTGAACACTTAATTCAAAAAAAACACTATAAAATTTAAAATTTCTTTAAAATATTTAGCGAGCTGGTCCCACATTTATTCCGGGGTAACTAATTGCTTATAAAAGTGATTGATCAGCCATTTAAAATATGATTTTAAATTACAGTCAAATTTGTTATACGGAAGAAGAAGGCGAACGTTTTGTACCTGGTAAGCTTACTTATCTATCTATAAACATGTTTATCTCCTCATTCGCATACACAATCACAAATTAATTTTAATATATGTGTGTGTTTCCATCACTTTTTCTCTTATTGAAACAAAACTGAAAATATTAAAAAATACGATGAAATTTACAAAAAGAAATCTCGAATGTTACAAGATTTAAATTAGAAAAAGAGAACTTTCACTTCATTATAAATTTTATTTATAACACGCCATATGTCTTTGCTCTATTTTTAAGTCCTCATCAAGATTATTATAATCTTGCTATCTTTTTTTTACCACACGCATCTTCTCAGAAAATTTTTCTTTCTAATAATCACTTCACTATGAAATAGGTCAAATTATTGATGGATGTTTCGTTCCGGGACGTATTGTTGAGACTGATGACAAAGTCACTTTTATTGCTGGACAATTGGTTGAAACTCCAGAAGGTCCACGTTTCATTCATCCCGATATTAAAGGAAAGGGAGAAGATTTTGAATTCAATTTACAAGGCTTTTCTGTTACACCTGAAGAATTAGAACTAATTAAGCCACAACATAATTGGGCTTGTTCTCTTGGAAATTCTGGTGAACTTGCTATTGATAATGCTATGATGAAACAATTAACTGCAGCTGGAATGTCAATCGGACGACAAGTTGAATCAGGCCAGGTTGATATTGTTCTACAGAGCACATTAAATCGCGAGATTGTTGAAAAGTTTTGTGACACACATGAGGGTATTAGCATCGATATAGCTGAATCCATTTTTAAAATGATTAAACAACTCACAGATGAGCATCGAGAGAATATTGGTTCTGGCAATATGACTGCCAAAATTTTAGAGCTCTGTATGTCAATGAACTTACCAATTAATATGCATAATTTCGAAGCTTCACAAACTGCTAATTTGGATAATAATGAGAAAAGTGAAAAAACAGAAAAAGGAAAAAAGAAAAAGAAAAGTGTACGACATCAGACCGTAATTGAAGAAAACGCCGCAACGTCTGAGACTAATCAAATTGTGAACATTCTAACAAAAGTTATGCTTGAAATCTTAAAGAGTGACGAGGCAAATAGTATCATTGATCATGATGGCTCTCTAATACAACATGGTAAGTCTAGTGACAGTACAAATGCTCAAGTCAATATTAACAAAAATAAGGTCGAGTCAGTGTACGAAATTATTGCAAATGTCCTTAATGAGCAATTACAGCATCTAAAACCTCAACAGCTTCAAAATACATTTACGTCACCTAATATTAAAGAGCTCGTTCTCGAGAAATTAAACACAACGATGAACAAAGTCGAAACGCTCTGTAAAATTGAGGAAATGAAACAAAATCTTTTAAATTCAGCATTTGGTCTTGTGAGTGATATACAAAATGGTCACGCTACTATTAATGGTGTGAATAAAAAAACAGTAAATAATAGCGGTCGTCCGAATGTGCCGATGATGCCAGCTATTATGGTTAATGATAATGATGTGGTAGTAGAGCAGTTCTGCGATATCATTGATGATTTAGATGTAGCTAGTGCTTTTAGTGCCATGACAAAAAATAATCCACAACTAATGCTAAACGTACTGAATGCAATTTCAAATAGTAGTGATATTGGAAATCAAAATGTATTAATGAAGGATCTTATTCAAAAAGCAATCGTTGAAGCTGTGCAAAAAGAAAGTAGTCACAAACTTGAGCAAATTTTACAAACAAGTGAAGTGTCACAAATTGAGAATCTCCTAAATGAATCGTTGATATTAGCTAAAGCACTTGGTATGACAAAAGAAGCTATGCAAATTTTAAATGCACTGGACAAGACTTTAGCTACAGGCCGTCCACAAGAAATTGTTCTCGATGAAGCAGCAAAAAGTGTCGTTCAAAGAATGTGTATTATGAAGCAATTAGCCGAAATTGATCCAGATTATCAAGATGCTATCGAAATGTTGCAGCAATCACCACATCGTGCTGTAAAAGATGAAATAGTACGTGAGCTTGTTCGTAAGAGTGGTCTTATTTCAATTCAAGCAAATATTGAAGAGCAAAATCAAAAAATTGAATCTTCAAATGACATCCCACCTGCATTAATGAACGAGGAAAATATTTTGGCTATGGAAGATTTCATGCTTCGTAATGGATCTGGCAGCAAAGCTTTTCTGATTATTAAGGATGGAGTACAGTGTGTAGTGCCACGCGAAAAGAGTCATGATGTGCTAACTGGTAAATGCGCCTACACAGTACTTGACGAGAACGGCATCAGACACTTTGAACCATTACACGTGATGAATGCATTGAGACTAAACACTCCAACACAACATCATCGCTTCTCGATCTACGCAAACGACGCTGCGCTTGCTGAAATATCAAAGATGAGACGAAGCAGTTGCTCACCGACCTACGACACTCAAGCCAGAGATTTTCAGTTTTCTGCTTGTGATTTTGTTGAGAATCTTGACAACTCATCAAGCGATAATGGTGAAACTAGTGAAAATGGTAACGAAACAAACGAATTTGGCGAATTTTTCGCTGAAGGTGTGAATTATGATGTTGATAAAGAAACTGGCTATCGTCGACCAAGAAGACGACGTTATGCAGACAAAGAAGATCCTACTTCAAATCTTGATTTTCAAACTACACTTATGTTAAACAAACGAAGAGGTGCACGACCCGATAGAGTTTCGAAATCCCCAATTACTACGCAGGTATATCGACAGTACACTCAAGTTAACGATAATATTTACATAATGCATGCTTACGTTTATCATTCGGGTAAAAAGGACAAAAATGCCACAGCTGCACGATAAAAGGGCAATATTTTTTTTTTTTTCGTTGTAAAAAATTGATTTATTGACCTCTCTAACTAACATGTGCGATTTTCATAACAAATCATAAGAGTATCACATTTTTTTTGTTTTCTCACACTAACATAATAATGACGAAGGCCACATCTGGTCTATCATTCAAAAAATCAGATCAGTGCAATACAATATTATTTTTCTTTCATTAGCATTGTATAAGTTTTTTTTCAGGAAATCAAATTAAATATGTATGCTGATTATAGTTGAAATAAAATAAACACGAACTTTTGCTCTTCTTTTTCAATTTTCATCCTCCTCCTTGCTCATTATTTCTTTGTAAATTTCTTCAATTATAATAATCGAACACAATTCTGTGAAAGTGGGTGAATGATTTTTGATTTCCGTGTAGAGAAATTTAGCAGCTGCATTGATGATGATTGTATATATTGAAATTTTGTTTTTGTCTGACTCTTTTTTTATTGCGCGATCAGATTCGTGTTTCTCTTCATTTTTATTTGCTGAAAAATTAATTTATTTATGTCGGAAATTTAGTAGAGAAATAAAAATGAGGTGGAAAAATCTATGTGATTTTTGTTTATTCCACTATTTATTGTGATTTTTTAATGAAGACATACAAAAATTTATTTTTTGGGTGTTTTCCCCGTTTCGCAAATTTGTGTTCATGACAAATGATTATTTTGTTGATAGCCCAAGGGAAGAACATTTTAACAGATAATTTAAAGATTAATATTAATTGAGATAGAAATTTGATTAAGTTATTTATGTACGCTTTCTTTGTATCTTATATCTTATTTTATGAGACAAATATGAGGCAGAATAAAAACTTTTATGACTAAATTATCTTAATGAAAAATTTATTTTGCTTATTCATTGATTTTCAAAGAATCGTGAATATTTCTAGTGAAAAGTTACCATCACTCGTTCGCTTACTCATCTGTAAAATAAATCAAAAGATATTCTTTGACATGCGATAACCTATTTTTAATGGGATAAAAAATAAGATAAATATCTTTAAGCGAGTGAGAATAATTAATGGTGAAATGATCTTGAATTGGCATATGTACACACACACACACGCTCATGATCGATCATCAAAGTAAACGAATCTGCTAATTTTTACTCTGACACTCTAGGACATAAATCAAGTGTCATCTTGAAAAGAAAAACGTTGGTGTCATTTAAAGATATCAACAGCGATATGATGATTGATTTTGACTTTAACTTCCCAGTTTAATAGACTTTATTTTATAAACATTGAAAGCCAAAGTATTTCGAAATGTTGACTAATTTTAAAGCATTCTTTTAAAGACATACAAATTTAATATCTAGATTTGTGTGCGAATAAATTATTGCCGGAAAGCTAGTTGTTAGACATCGGTATGAGGTATTCATAAATTTTTATCTCAACTGATTTTCAAACAAAAAATAATGAAAAACTCACCACAGCACGAAAATGTTGTGTGTTACTCAAAACGCGACAGGATTTTATTGTCATATCAAAAGTGATTGCTCGTGTATAAGATTTCATTTGCACACTTTTTTTACGTTCGAACGTCATAACTACACCTTGACAGCTGCTCCAGAAGATTGGGATTGAAAAGAAAGAAAATATTTGTTCTCTCTGATCTTATTTTTAGATTTAAGCCGTTACTTAAATCAAACAAAATACATCACAATGTTTATAAGAGTAAAATCGAGACGTACGAGAATTGAAGAAATTGTTAGCACGGTTTAGCATTAAAGATCGTTATGAAAAAAAAAGTAGAAAGGCATGTAGCAAAAGAAAAATATTGCTCGATTGACGATCATGTTTAACAAAAATAGAATAAAAGAAAGTTATTTTATTAAATATACAGGGCTCGACATCTTTTGTGAAGAAATCTACAATTTGTACAGGTGACTTAGGTATAAATCAAATTTGGTTCTATTTTTATTTTATTTAATTTGAATTCATTATTCATTAGAGTTGATAAAAATCTAAAACAATTATTTATGTCCTTTCTAATTATCTTTTCACTATAGTCGAATAAAAATTACATCAAGCACAATAATTGGATGAAAGAAAATACTATTAAATGTTTTCTTTTCTAGTCATTAAAATCACTTTTACCACATTTTGCAAATTATATCATATATAAAGCTAGCAGATTCATTAGTGATCACCACAATTGCTTTTTTATTTGTTGAGAAATTTCGAAAACTGATGACATCCACCGAAGAGTTACCAATTCGTTTTTAAATCACTTCATTTAACATATGAAGGCTAAAAAGAGATGAGTGAGGAGGAAAAAGTGTGGAGGAATGGCAAAAAATTGCAAAAGATTTGGTAAAATTTATTACTTCAAATAAGAGTGAATAAAAGAGGAGTATGTTATTTACCTGAATACGTTGTGTACGTGCCGATTGTTCATTCGTGAATTGAATGGCAAAAAATACTCAAATTTCGTTTATTTTGCGTGATTATTTTCACACATGCACTTAAAATATAAAAAATATTGCCTGAACCTGTTCTGTCTCTCTCTTGTGAGGAGTTTTTTTCTTCTTTTTTCTGTCACAAGCGATGAAATCTCCATTAAAATATTTTATTTGATCACGTCATTCAAAACACCTCTTCATCTGTCCTTCCTTCAGAACAGTTGATAAACAAAAAAAAAAATAGAACGCTTCTTCTACATGTTTTCTTAATTAGCCTTATTTACACTGACTATTCTTCTTTGTATCTCGCATGAGACTTTTATATAAAATTAAATTGTGCTCAAATTGATAACGCGAAACCGCGCACGTATCGTAAAATTTGAAAGAGACTAACAGAAACATGTCAAGCTGTTTGTAATTTATCGAGAGCATAACGTCACATACGAAAGAGAGTTCTTTGAGTTAAGAAAGTTTGTCGTCGCCACCCACAATTTAATTTTTCAAACATATGAAGGCTATTTAATTGCACAAAAAAAATCATCAAAGGAATTATTTCAACCTTATAAGTGAATTTTTATCTTTCTGGTTATTGTTTGCGATACATTTTTTTTTTTGGTGTCATATATTTTCCTCTCTTATATTCGTTTCAATGCGTCTCGTGCTGTTATTTTATTCTACATATTCTTTGCCAACAGAAAACATCGTCACTCTTTAATTGAATCTACTTTAAATAAAATATTAACTTGAGTCTATCCGTATTGAGACAATGAAATAATTTTTGCACTTTACTTAAAATTGTGTTGTACTATTAGCTCAATTGATGCGGTAATTTTTCAACTTCTAGAGTCTGATCTGCACGATTTCTCTAATCCCGAGAAAAAGATGTAGACAAATTGATTTTATAATTTAAGCACCTTCGCCTTTACGAAGAATTAGACGACATTAAATAAATATGACATAATGATAGAGTGAAAATTTTTAATGCAATATTTAACTATTTAATGTGCAATGCAAAAATAAAAATGAATTTATAAACACGCGAGGAAGAGTAAGTGAAACTGAGCATTTCTTTCCTTTCGTATTTGTTGACATGACATGCATATATTTAGCGAAAAATCACTTAATAACTCGAGAGATTTTGCTTTCATAATAAATGAAAGGATGAAATATTTAAAGTGTGAAAAATTAGCTAAATTAATACTTAGAATAATGACTAATGACCTACAAAATAAAAGATACTTATTTTACACACTTACGCACTACACATTAATACATATAATACATAATCATCACTTAGTAAATATACTGTTCTAATTCTCAATTTTGTTTCACAGATGTATGATATTTTAGTTGTAAACAAAAACTACGATGCCGAAGGCCCCGATTCCATCACCTTGCATGTGGGTGATTTGGTGGAAGTATTAGACACCGGAAAACCATCATCATCGTCATCGTCAAGTAAACAGCAGCCGAGTGCAAGGTAAATTTCCGCAAAATAAAATGATTGATGTTTTTCATTTATTTTAAAGTTCATCATGCGAAAAAATACGATGAGCTTAAAAAGAATCTCGTTAATCGTAAATGTTTTAGTCGCCTCGTGTACGATGTTTTCTCTGGCAATTCTAATACTGGATAAAAATAAAATAATTGCTACACACTCTGTTGGAAATATGTTTAACGTCGAATATTTTTGAAGGAAACAATTTATAAAAAATTTTAATTTAACAAATATTCAAAATTTAAAATTTTCAAAATTCACATGATCGTTAATATTTATTATTCTTTTATTTTCGAATTTTTGGTAGAAATTTTGATGAAATATTCACGCTGTTTTCATTTCGACTGTTTATAATTATGGTACCATGTCGTGTCAAAAAAGTAAATTTAAATGAAAATAAAGTAAGCATTTCACTCAAAGTAATATAATTTATTTCCAACTGTTTGCTCAAAATAAATTGCAATGCATTAATTAAACACACATACACATTGAGTGTGCAAATAAATGATGAGATGAGTGAGTCTATTTATATTATAAGAAGATAAAAAGAAGTAAATTGTTGATGTGATTTAAAAAAACCATGGCTGAAAAAGTTCACGCGCACGAATCAACAAACACCTGCAGATCATCTACAAGAATTAATTTCGAACATTGGTAGCAAGTCAGTTATTGAGAATAACAGAATTTCAAGTCTACAATTTATTTCTTTACCTCGTAAATAAAACTCTATGAAAATAAATAGAATGCTAGGAATAAAACGAGACGAAAAAGAGAAAAGGTCTATTTTAAAGTGCGAAAAACTGTTAATATTCTACATATCATCGTTGAATTAAAAAAGTTAAAGATATGTAAACAATTTCAGGAGTAGTAATAGATTCCAAAGCAAGAGAAAAATAAATAAAATCGTATGTGGTTGAACAGTAGAGGCTCGTGCGATCATTTTCTTCGTCTTAATAATTAATTAAAAATGAGCCTTAAGTTGATGATCGTCATAAAATTTTAAAAATCTCTAATTAAATTTTGTGAGCAATAGTGAAATAAAAAAATCATAAATAACAAAATATATTAAAAATGACAAACTTTTAGAGTGGCGACTTTAAGGGATATAGAGAAAAAAGATTTGTCTCACTAAAAATCATAATAAAAGTTAATTTTTCATCAAAATTTATGTCTATCATACGAGTTTGTGACTTCTAAAAAAACAAAAGCTACACACGCATATACACACATGAATAGTAAATGAAAGACTGATCTCGAATTTGAATTTTTTGTGGGTGTTTTTAGTGATGTCAACAACACTTTATTGGATAACTCAGCACAAAAACACAAGCTTGCTGTGAAGCCAAAGAAGCGACATGCAAGCAACACACAGAAACATGCCAAAAGATTCTGTCCACAGCCTGGTGAAAGGTAAAATCACACAATAAACAAAATATACAGCTCAATAATCATAAATTTACCTTCACTTGCACCTGCCATTTGTTATTTTCATCTGTCGCAAAATTCCAATTAATTAAAACCTCTTCATTTTTCCCATTGCTCGATTAATACTTCATTCGTCGACAAATTAACAGCTAAAAATTGTTTCTGATTTTAATTACTTGCTTTTACTAATTGATTTCACACTTGCGACATATTAATTGAATTTTTCTTTGATTCAATTAGATGGAAAGTTAGACTTTTTGACGGAACTGAAAATGCCAAGGAAGGATGGGTGCCAGCAGAAATTCTCGACACTCAGCATACTGAGCAATCAATTTACGGTGAAAAAGCTGATGATGCAGCTTATAGACGAGAGTATTTCTTTTGATGAATATTATCGAATTTAAATTTCTCATCAAAAAATTATATTTTTCTGCAGAGCTGTTATCCGTGAATTGATTGAAACAGAGGAGGAATTCGGAAAAGATCTACAAGCTGTCGTAGAAAAATATATAAAATTTATCGACAATCCTGAGAAAAAAGTCCCGAGAATTGTCCGTGACAATAAGGATTTGATTTTTATGAATTTTAAACAAATAGCTGATTTTCACAACACGTAAATTATTATTTTTACCTCATTCTTGCCACAGTTTAAGATTTTACTTTATTTTGCAGTGTTTTGATAGAAGGCATCAAATTTTATGCAAATAAACCGAGTTTAATTGGAAAAACGTTTTTACGATTAGAAAGGGACTTTGACAAGCACGTCAACTACTGTCGAGATGAATCGAATGCTCAAGAATTTTTATTTAACAATGATGCGGCAAGAGAATTTTTTGATGTGAGTTACTCTCTTATTTTTTTCTTGCTTTCAATTTTCTCACTCTCTTCAATTGTAAAAAGAAAATCTCTGAGATTTTTCAAAAAAGCTTTTTATTTTCTAAATGAGTCGGTTTTTGCGCTATCTATAAATGAAATTGAGAAAAGTCAAATTAACACATATAAAGTTTAAAAATTTTCTCTGATCACTACAACTTGTTGTTTAGCTTGTTTTACTTGCGTATATGTTGCTAATTATAGATTGATTATTGTCTTATTCATGAGAATAAGAAAAGATCATGTGAAGTAAAAATATTTGTACGACAATTAATTTGAGTCAAAATACAATTCTTACGTACCTGCCTACCTCACTTTATTTTATCTTTTTATTTTAATCGAATTACTTCACAAATGATTTCCGTAAACAAAGCAAAGAGTTTAACAAAATTTGATTTTATAAATAGTTTTTTAACTAACATATTTTTAGCCTTTTTAAATATACGAATGTTTAGACAGACCTAGTTCTCAACTTGACCTTGTTAAAATGCGATTTTTTCTGATGTAAACAATATAATGAGAAAAAGAATGATTTCATTAACTCCCTTTAACATTTATATAATTATTATTAAATGTTACATGTGAGAAAAATTTAAAAAATTATTAAAAAGTTATTTGAATGTCGATGGTGTGAGAATTTTAAAGATCAACATCAGATTTTTTGTGAATGAATCTTTTAATTTTTATTATTTCATCATTAAAATCTTTTTTTCGCATTCCGCCGATAGACACTTGCCGAGAGCAAGGAGAAAAGAGAGAGAGGATCTTACGAAATCAAGCCAATGTTTTTTATACTGATTTTTCACAAATGACATTCTTTCATAAATGATATCACGCAAATAATATTAAATAATTATACATTGATCAACTTAAAATGTTAAACTCACAGCGCCACACACTGAAGAGAAGGAAAGAGTAAAGAAAATAGCGAAAATATTTTTAATTTTAGATATTTTTGTAATATTTCGCCTGCCGAGCGCAAAGGAAAAAAAATCGGAAAAATTCAGACAAACTTTTCTTAGTCGTTTTTGATATCTTCGAGTGTGAAGATCCTCGCGCCGGACACTAGCTTTTTAATTTCCGAAGAAGAAAAATTACTAAAAAATTTCGAACCTACGCATTACCGTGATTTTTTTACACCATTTAAGGATAAATTTCTCCTTGAAGTTCTTTTTAACTTTGAAAATCATAATAGTTTACATTAGTGTTTTCAAATAAAAGGTGAATATCAATGTCAGTAATAAAATAATTCATCATACATAAAGTTCTCATAAAATCCAAAAGTGATTAAAATATAATTTTTAAGTTCGATGAAAAGAAAAAAATAAAACGGAAGGTCAAGAGAACTAGAGTTTGAATAATCAAAAAAAATGAAGAAAAGTTTCTCTATTAAAATGGAGAGAGGAGGCAGAAAAAGGAGATTGGAGAGATCTCAGTGTTGTAGTGATCTAAATTTATCACTGTAGCAAAATTGTTAAAATTATTTTTTTCTCTTTTCATCGTTCAATATAACTTTTTTGCTATATTCATAAATTGTGTTACAAGATATAAATAAATTTGAAATTTTAATTAAATGTGTCATCTATTTTTCTTAAAAAATAGTTAATTTAAATTTTTTTTTTCTTTATGTGTATCAAAATGTTTTTATATTTTATAAAAATTCATTTTTGAGTGCATTTGTGATGAGCAATGTAATTTATTTGATCCATTAGATCAATATGTGTATTTTAAAAAGAAAAAACTTTAAAGTAACAGAATGGATACACAACAACAAGATAAATTTTTTGAAGATCGAAAATGCAAGATATGCGAAAGAAAAGAAAAACAGTTCTAAAATTAAAAAATTTTTTTTTTGGATTTTTGCTACATTACGTGTGGGTGATATTATACAATTATTCTATCAACTGAATCAGCAGTTCATCATCAACATCTTTTTCCTTCGCCTTTCCGTTAGCTTAGTCAGCGGAAAAACTTAAAAAAAAATATGTAAATTGGGCGTGTAAATTATCACAAAAAAGATGACTTCGTGTCATTGAAAAATATTTGTGTTGAGTGATATTTTAAAAATTGGTTGAAAAACGCCTTATGCAACTAGAAAATAACATATAGTGTTTTTTAAAAAGCTTGTGAGTGTGAAATTGAAAATCAATAAAAAATTTGTTCATTTTTTAGGAATTATCTGAAAAGCTTTGTGACGATAAAAGCTTCACTGAACATCTGCAACTTCCTATTCAACGTATTAACGACTATCAATTGCTCCTTAAGGTAAGTAAAAAATTATACTTATGATAAATGAGGACAACGACTCGAGCACACAAAATATACAAAACAAATAAAATCGAAATAAAAATTAAGCTACGTAATTTTTAATTTTTTTACACATATATGTATCACTCATGTATTATTTTTGGCGCTTTTCCATTTCTCTTATTTTCATCAGTATGAGTCTTAGTCAAATTTTTTATTAACTCTTTTAATATTCAACATTTGAGAAAACAAACAGATTAATAGATTTAAATAAATATCTTTCCAACAATATAATTACTAAAGATGTCTACCTTGAAAAAATTTAAAAAAAATCTCACATTCATTCGTATTATATGAAAAGAAAGAAATTTTTTGAGCATAGTTATTAGTAGGTCAAGAGCCTTTTTATTAATAGAAGAAAATTTATGAATGTCATTGTATATGTGTATATGCTGTAGGAGCTCGTTAAATACTCCACTCGTTTGGGAGACAACGTTTCTGATCTTCAGAAGGCCCTTGAGTTGATGCTAAGTGTCCCTCATCGAGCTATTGATAATAAATTTCTTGCTAATATCGAAGGATATAAAGGTAGACATTTTCATACATACTTTTCGAACATTAAATTGATTTTTTTAATTTTTTGATAGGAACAATTCACAAATTAGGCCGTTTGTTAACCCATGAATGGTGGACAGTTATTGATAAGGAGGGTAAATCGAAAGAACGATATTTGTTTTTATTTAAAGCACGAATTTTAATTTGCAAAGTTCGACGCATTTCGGACGAGCGATCGGTCTTTATTTTGAAAGAGATTATTCGTTTGCCAGAAATCGAGTTAGTTGATTCGGAGGATAACAATATTGAATTTAAATCTGCTGACGGTTCAATTGTTATCGCAGCGCATAAAGAAGAGACAAAAAAGTTTTGGCTTAAAGAAATTAAACAATATTTGGTTGACGCCGTTGCACTTCAAGAACACAACACCGACGATATTCGTATTGATCCAAAACAGCACCTTGACAGTGGTGAACCTACAATTAAATTACCGCAACGTATTGAAGCACACGAAAGTGACCAAAATATAAAACCATCTGACGTCGCCGAGAATTATACAATTTCGAAATTCTCATCTAAAGCCAAAGCTGAAGAAACTATTATAAAGTCAGTTAAACAAGAATCTACTGCCACTACCACCTCACAATTACAGAAAATTGAAAAGACTGAAGAATCTAGTCAGACAAAATCATCTGCAAAAGAAGAGGTTAAATTAATCAAAGAAGTATCAAAGATCCCAGTACTTAAGAAACCATTAGTTACAAGTGAAGAAAAATCAACTGTAAAAGTTGACAATATACAAACTGTTGAAGGTAATAAAAATCAATATACCCATAAAGTTATAGAAAAAGAAGAGGCACCTGTTGTTGATCTTCAAGAAAAAGCACTTGTGAGTGCGACAAAAGTAGAAGAAAAAGCTACAGAGTCACAAAAAAATCCAAAAACTTTAAATATACAATCATCACCTGTGAAAGAGCTAGAACAAGCAAAACAAATTATTAAAAAATCTATAGAAAAAAATAATAAACCAGAAGAAAAACAATCGGTTGTAAAGGTTGAAGAGGATAAAAGACCTGAAATAACAAAAGAGATTAACATAGAACCAACACTTAAACAAATTGCTTCTATCGAAGAAAAGCCCAAAGTCCTTTCAGAATTCAAAACTGAGATTATACGCAGAACACTTGTTGAATTGCCACCTGTTGCTAAAACTTTAGAAAATTCATTTATAAGTGAAACAAAAGTAGAAGATCAAATTACTAAACAAGAAGAAACTACGAAAGATCCTATTAAAAGTGAGTTGACAGAAGTTGAACAGTCTGTGAGTGATAAACTTGATAAACTCAGTCAAAAGTTAAAATTAATTAGAAAGACAGAGACTGACAAAGAACTTTTGAAAATCATACCTAAAGAATTAAAAGAGGAAAAAAGTGAGACAGAAAAATCTGAAGAAGAAATCCGTAAGCAAGAAGCAATTAGAGAAGAAATTCAAGAGAAAATCGAAGAAGATTACATAAGTGAAAGTAGTGTAATCAGACGTATTGAAGAAAGATACAAAAGGAATTATAAAGATCGTTTTACAAAGAGTTTTTCAAAAAAGCCAGAGTTCATCTCTGATGAGGATTCAAAGGATTCCGAAATAGTAGGAAAGGAAAAACCATCGAATCTTGTTTTACAAAAAGAAGACAATTTATCTAAAATAACAAAGGCTGCTGATACAGGTGATTCACAGCAGCTTAACCAACAGTCTCCGTCTCAGGACAATACTAATAACGACAACAGTCAATCAATTCAAGACCAATCATCCCAAGAAGGAGAAGAAGAGAATCAAGAAGGAAAGAAAGAATCTGATAAAGAAAAACCAGATAGACCTCCTTCACCACCGTTACCTGGATCTATCAAACTACCAGGATTTTTCGATCCACCACCACCAACACAATACGAAGCTTCTATTGAAGTTCATGTGAAAAAAGAAAAATATCCTGATCCACCACCAAAAATTACAAGAAAAGTGATAGTTAAAAACGAAGAGTTAGAAAAGAAAACTGAAGAATTTTTAAGAGGGGAAATACTGTATGAAAAGGAAGACTTTTCGCTGATTGCCGCCCAGCAGAAAATTAAAAATCTTAAGCATAACTTGGGAAAGACTACTGATACAATTAAGTTTGCTGAAGACACAGTTTCAAAAGCAATCTTGGGAGATTTTCAGCATATCAAAACACCGGGTACTGTTATTGGAGAAAAGAAAAAAGACCCCGTTTTTGAATACCAATACATTGTTGAGGATCCCAAAACTGGGGTATGCATAACAACTTCTGATCAAGTTGATTTTGAAGACGCTGAAGAAGAATTACAAAAATTAGCAAAAATGGAAGCAGAACACAAAAATAAAGTTACAAAACGCGTTGAAGGTAATTTTCAAGATTCAAAAATACATTCAATTTACGTTCATAAAAAAACATTTGCATTTAGTTATTACTTTTTTTTATCTTTCTATTCATAATCTCCTCAGATTATTTATATGAATTGAATTTCGGTATATATTGAAATTAATTTTTCTCATAACATTTTCTTGCACATTTATCACATATTGTTATTTATTTGTAAATATTACATATAAAATTTTTATGCACAACATATACAAGATTATAGCAGAGTCCGAAATCGTCGCATAACTTACTCAATGAGTAAGTAAATTTTGTTACTCAAGTAAATTTACTCACGATTTACTCATGAAAATTTACTTGAGTAAAATTACTCATAAGTTACTTATAAAATTTTACTCAAGTAAATTTACTCATGATTTACTTACGAAATTTTACTTGAGTAAATTTACTCATGATTTACTCATGAATTTTTACTTAAGTAAATTTACTCATGATTTACTTACTCATCCGACGATTTCGGGCTCTGGATTATAGATAATTGGAGCAATAATTAGATATTGCTTTCAAATTTAAATCAGTAATTTTATAACAAAGTTGCATAATGTCGCACGATTTTCAAAATTTTCAAATAAGTTCAAACTAAAATACATAATTGGAATAAAAATTTAAATGAACTTTTGCATTTTTCGTATAAGTATTAGTTGTACGTATAAGTAAAACTTTTAGACTATAATTTATTATGGTTTTATTAATCACTTATTTATTTTACTTTTTATTTGCTATGAATCCTTCCCCATTTCCAACTATGATATGTGTATTTATATTTGACAACCCTTTACTATTTAACTACTATCCAACTTATATTCCCACAATGAAATTGGATGATAAAAAAATTGTTTAGCCAAGCGTGAAGAGACCTCATCAACTAAACAAACTATCAGTAATGGCAGTAATATCCTCAACGGAAGTGGAAAGCGTCCTCAATTTATGAAGGCAATCAAGGGATGCAATATCGAGCGTGAGTTTCAAATCATAATTTCACAATTTGTGATGCATATTCATGCACCATACAGTGAATGAAAAATTCAAACTACATTTCTTTTCTCATATGTACTTTAAATTAAGGAAAAGAAAATCAATTCATTAATCATCACCCATTAATTAAATTGGATAACAATTGGCCTTTTGTAGAGTAGTGACTAATTTTTTTATTGACTAATTTGATAAACATCACTCATGTAAATACTGCCCATGACCAGCGAAAAAATCCGACACTTGCAAAAATCTGTTTCACCCACGATAAAACAGCATCAAAAATATTTTTTCCTCTCTTCTCTTTATAGAAAGTGAAAATATTTGAAGATTTTCTGTGTCTTTTTGTTTGCCAAAATTTTGAATTTTGCTATTTTTAAAACAACTTTTTATTATAATAAATTTTTTCTCTTAAATTTTTTTGCAACAACAAAGCGGGTGAGACTGCTATTTTTGAGTTTCAATTGGAAGAGAAACCTGTCAATGTTGTTTGGCTGAAGGATAACAAACCACTTGAAGATCCACTTGCAGATCGTATGACTTTCAAAGAAGGTCCCAGCAATACTTATCAAATGCAATTAATTCATTGTCGTGAGTCTGATAGCGGCATATATATTGCAAAAGTTACAAATGGGTTCGAACATGCAACTTGTACTGCACAATTAATTGTTGAAAAATGTAATAAACTAATAATTTAATTATTTTTAATTTTTGAGTTTATAAATTAAATTTATTTTTAGTATCTGACGAAAAACGTAAAGAATTATCTGAAGCAAACTGTCCATACTTTGAAGTCAAATTGAAAGATACTGAGGTCATTGAAAACACTTTTCTCACTTTTATGGTAAAAGTCAAAGGTGAACCGACTCCTAAAGTTCGTTTTACAAAGGATGATAAAGAAATTATGGATTTCGATAAACATTACAAAATTAATCGTGACAATGAAGCTCTTGGATTTTATGAACTGATTATTGGTGAGGTTAAGCCCACAGATGCTGGTGTCTACAATTGTACTGTTTACAACAAATTTGGAACATCTAAAAGTGAGGCCAAATTATCTGTAGTAAAAGAGAAGGATATTTTTGGTGAAGTTGCTGATAATCTCGCTGAGCCTGGATCACGTCCAACTTTTCATTGGAAAAAAGATGGTGAACCGTTTGACCCAGAAGAAAGATTTAAAGTACTCATGGGAGATGACGAAGATTCTCTTGCTTTGGTGTTTCAGCACGTTCGTCCTGAAGATGCTGGTCTATATACTTGCGTTGCTGCAACATCAACAGGTGCTATTTCATGCAGTGCTGAACTTACTGTTCAGGGAACTGTCCATGAATTACCACGAGAACCCTGTAAAGCAAATCTTATCGTTGAAACAAAAGAAGCTCTTGCTAATATTGGTGCATCAGCCATGTTGGAATTGCAATGTAAGGGTTTTCCACGTCCAGAAGTATTGTGGAAACATGAGGGCAAAGTTATTGAACCGGGTGGTCGTTATCGTTTCTTATATGAAGATGCTGAAACGATGACCCTTGTTATTAAAAATGTTAGCGCTGAGGATGCTGGTGTATACACAATTACTGCAAAGAATGAACTTGGCCAAGATGATACTGAAATGAAACTTATTGTTCGTCGTGCTCCAAAGATCCACAAACCAGGTGATCTTTATGCTCCAGCTGGCGAAGCTTACAAGATGTCAATTGAAATTTCTGGTATGCCTGAACCTACATGTAAATTCCTCAAGAATGGAAAAGATTTAGTTGAAACTGACAGAATTAAAATTCATCATGCTGGCGATTATTGGCTTATCAAGTTCAGTGAATGTCATTTGTCAGATTCTGGTGTATATTCAGCTGTTGCTACTAACGATTTATGCACATCAACTGAATTGTGGAATTTCCGTGTTACCTCACCACCAAACATTCAAAACAGATTGAATGCAGAAACTATTGTTGATGAAAAGGAAGACATTGAATTGAAAGTCAAAGTTGATGCTTATCCACCACCGACAGTAAAGTGGTTTAAAGATGGCAAAGAGATTTCTACTGATGATCCTCGTGTAAAATTAATTATTGATGGTGATAATTATACATTAAAGATTAAAGGTGCAAATCGCGATGATTCAGCTCTCTACACCGTTGAATTGACTAATGAAAATGGCACAGTTAGAGATGAAAGTCGTGTGCATGTAAGATGTGCACCAAAGATCAAAGAGCAACTCAAAGATGTTATCTGCAATGAAGGTGACATAGATGTACAAATGTCAGTTACTTTGGATGGATATCCAAAGCCAAAAGCTAAATGGTATTTGGGAGACATTGAAATTACTGAGAAGCAATATCGTTTTGTTGAAGAAGGTGATGAGAACACTACAATTTTCAAATGCTTCATTAAAGAGTCAACAATTGAAACTCGTGGAAAATACACTTGTAAAGTAATCAATGAATTAGGTTCAGACGAATCATCATCAAATGTCACTGTAAATTGCAAGCCAAAGATTAATAAGACACTTGTCGATACTGAGGTTGATGAAGGCACAACATTGGTGCTTGAAGTTGAAATTTATTCTGTTCCAGAACCACAAATTGTGTGGACAAAAGATGGTCAAGAAGTCCACACTGATGCACGAATCAAAATTACTCGTGACTCTCATCGCTCTGAGACTTATGCTTTAACATTAAACATGGTGAAAGGAAGTGACTCTGGTGATTACGAAATCAAAGCAACGAATTTCTTAGGCACTAGTACATCGCGCAGTCGTGTAGTTGTTCAAAGTAAGTAAAATAAGACACGCTTAATATAAAAACTCGAAAGTAGAATAAGAGATCGCAATCTTTAAAAAAAACTTGCATTGTAAGTAGTACCTTTTTCATTTCCTCTTTAATTGTTGATTTTTTCTCTCATGAATTTTGAAATCATTATA
>JACWBX010003119.1:0-58074 GCA_014622435.1 Polypedilum pembai
AATTCGCTGACGATTTGGCTCTTGTAGTTAGTGGTGATAATACCTACAATTTAAAGCAAAAAATTGGTGAAGATATCAAGATTATAAATGAATACTATAGATGTAATAAACTGGAACTTAATTTTGCCAAGACAAAATGTTTACTTATAAGAAATGGAATGAGTCTTAAAGAATACGAAGACATAACAAATCATATCCAAGTATTGCAAATTGATGTGGTGAGCAGTGTCAAATACTTAGGTGTTGTAATTGATGAGAAATTAGCGATGAATCAACACATTGAAAAAGTTTCACAGAAAATATCGATGTCGATTCGAGCTTTAAGCATCCTAAGAAATCACTTCCCAGTTCATTGTCTAATCAAATTTTTCCAGGCACATATTATGTCACATATTAGCTATTGTGGTTTCATTTTCTGCAGAGCTAAACAGAAAGACATTAATAAGATGCAAATGATCTTAAATAGATCAATCAAATTAATCTTCAATCTTGATTATAAACATCCAACGATAGACTTATTTAAATCATACGTAAATGGTGTACTTCCAGTTTTGGGAATCATTTATAGAACAATATTAATTCAGGTAAAGAAAAGTCTGTTGGCCAATGATATGTCAATGCCTAGTTTTGATGTAATTAATGCGGGTCGACGAAAAGGAGCACTGAAAAGATGCGCAATCAATTCAAAAATAATGAAGGGTGATGTAACATATTTTGGTACTTATCTTTTTAATAAGCTCCCTGTTGATACTAGAAATGAAGATTCCATCGAATCCTTCAAAAGAGCCGTTAAAACACTTCTTCTCAACTCATGTGAAACATTAACTAAGGATAATCAATTTTTGAGAAAATCACTGAAGTGACGGATTTTTGAAGATTTCAGTTTTACACTTTATTTTAATTTTTAATTTTGTTGTTGTTTTTTTTGTTTTGATTTCTATTATTCAAACTCAAAATGACGGTTAATTAACAGTCAATAGTTCTTAAAAATAATTTCTTCTTTGTTTCTGGTAAAATGTGATATGTTTATCCCTTCTTAATGAAAAGAAAAACCACAAAAACATTGTTAATTATGATATTTCATTGTTGTTAAATGTATAACTCATGAACAAGCTGAAAGGCTAATAAACGCATTATCAATCAATCAATGTTATTCAAACTTGAGTATTAAGCACTAAACATTGAGAGATGAGTACTTAAACACTAAAACATCAAACATTGAGTGCTAAGCACAAAAATGTTTAAACATTAAGTGTTGAGCACTTAAACATTTAAACTTTGAATATTGAGCACTTAACGTTAAACATTGAACACTAAATACTAAGACAAGTTGATAAAATAAAGAGAAATCACAATCGTAAATTGAATTAACTCGAATAATAAAAATAAATTTTGCTAAAGAGACACAAAAATACCGCATGTAATAAACAAGGAGATGATAAGATTGAGAGCAAGTAGTAATGATAATAAATACACAATGAAGGGACGGCAAAAGATAATTTATTTGAATCGAGTGATGAGTATGCTATTAATTATCACTTGAAATAAATGCCCAAAGAAATCTGATTTTCGCATGTTTGTACAAATCTTTATCTTACATACACATTTCCTCATTTCATATTTTTTTCATCGCTTGAGCAATTCATCTCTATGTGTTACTTAAGTAAATTCTACGTTCATTGCCCAATACTGATTTTATTGTTTCAACTTAAATTAAGTGTTACAATAAAAAGCTTTCTTTGCCTCATTCATTTTTTTTTGCGTTTACCGCTACCTCTGTTTTTCTCATCATGTAAGAAAATGATCTTAGAGACGAGTGATGCGATAAATAAGTTTTTTGCTGGTATATATTCTTTAGGTACTTTGTCTGTTGATGCTTTTGAGAATTGCATATACATTTTTTATACACGCTTATAATATAAGAAAGTGATTGGCAAAGATTAAAAGAAGGAAGAGTTTTTGGATTGCTAAAATTTTTGTATTCATTATCAAAATGAGTTTATAAAATATTAAAATAACTTAAATTTAATATCTTGAAATAACTTTTTGCCTAAAACAACAAAATTTTCATCTAGATGAAAGCAAAATATAATATCTTTTGGTTTTCGATACTTTATTTCAATTACCTCTGTCGCTGCATAAGCATGAGCCAAAAAAGGTAGATATAGATGGTAAGTCATTGTTTGGAAATGTATTTTCGTTTACTTCTTATCAGTAAGGGTGAAGTTCGCTTTATTGAAATTTTATTGCTTTACCCAAGATGGAAACTTTTTATTTATTTTCTTCCTTCTTCATCATCAACTTCTTAAGTGTATTTTTAGAACTTATTACTTAGAAAATTTTATTTCATGTACACCCTTTTTTATTAGAAAAAGAAATTAAATTTAACTTTTTTATTAATAGAAAAATTATAATTAAATGCCCTTGGGTGAAATCTTAATTTTTCTTTTTATATAAAAGCTCCATTTTATATATTAAGCAAAAGTCTCTTTCTTATGATCTTATAACGCCACATTGCAGTTTTAGCTTGAGCTTTGGGAATAAACAATTTATTTTTTTATTAAGTGCACTAGGTAGAGAAAACGAATTAAGTAGCTACCTAGGTAGATAATAGAATGCAGAAAAATGCTTATCAGAAACATAACTTTGGTGGTGACTTTATTTTAAGATAAAAGATAGTTGCGACGCTCAAGTACGTTAGAGAATATTAGAAATTCCATTTTCATAAAATCATTGAAATATTTTAGAGCAACATTTTTCTATGTTGTTCTTTCAGAGTGAGTCTATGTGTGATATTATCATCGTCATCATCATGCACATTGCACACACAAGCGAAAATATCATTTTGACAGCATGCACCATCATGTTATAGAAATTAGAGAATGATAGAATATAGAAGAGAAGAATAAAACGCTTTTTTTGATACAAATATTGACAATATGTGCATTTAAAATTTAATTTTGTTTACGAAACATGCTCAAAATAAATTCAGCACATATTGAACATATAAAAAAGCGAGCTCTTAATTGCTGTTGTTTTATGAAAATTGGCAAATTTTCCGCGAGAGATAAATAAAAAGAGAAAGAAAAAACTTTTGTTAAAATGAAATTTTCAAATTCGAAGGCTCGCATTGTATGTCATACAGTTGAGTGAGTATTGTGAATAAAAAAGTGAATATTTTGCATGTTTTCTACAATTATAGAATAATATCATCATCATGTCAATATAAAACATAGTGGATTATTATGTGCATATTGCAATTATTGATTGTCAATAATTTCGCGCGTTATAAAGTGTTAATAAGTTATTTGTCATATAAATCATATGAGATAATTTTTTATTTTTTCTTCTCATACTTCAATATAATTGGATTAACAATATTTCGCCTACACTGTATGATAATAAACTTTTTAAGCTCACACTCAGTATCGAAAACATTTAATGAACAAACATGCAAACAAATACATATGATGAGAAGACTAAATTAAAACACAGTCTAACAATGTTTGTGTAACAGATGTGGTTGCTTATGAAACTTATTATTTAAGTTGAAGTTCAATCTAATTTTAATAATTTAGCTTCTTCTGACAAGTCAAAGCAGACGAGTAAAAAACTCAATCATAATTAATTTAAATTAATGACAACTAACAATCCTTTGCAGATGTTGTTACTCTTTCTCTCTCTCTCACTCCTCGACAGGTTCATGTATTATTCATTTTGAATAAACTGTATACTCAATTTTGGCCTCAAACAAGTGCCACTTTGGTATCACGAGAGTGAAAAAAAATGAAAAACTATAATGCATGGAAAAGCTCTTGTTGAAGCGCAACAAAAAAATCATATATAGCTAGCGTTGAACACGTACAATTTATTTATTATTCAGCATACTAGTGATTGTTGCAAGAACCAACGAGTAAAAAAAGTGTACACACGTATGCTAATGAAGCAGAACATAATTTTTCTCTTCATATATGTATGTGTTTCTTTTTTACCGCTCTACTGCCGCTACTGCTGCTGTACAAACAGATTCAGTAAAAATGTAACACAATATTCTTTTCATTTAATTTTATTTTCATTTTTTTGCATAGCGATGAACGAATGAACGATGTCGTATGCATGTGAATATTGCTGGCAAAATATAAAAAGCAATGGACATCGAATGAAACAGCTTGCATAATTAACAACCGAATGAACATTTCATGTCAGTATAATTTAGGAAAGTTTGTGAGAAAAATTAATTTAAGGACATGTGTAAATTGTTTTTTTTTCTCTAATCTCTCTCGATATATTCATGTTTACACAGATTTCTGTTGATATATATTCTCAAATTTTATGAAAAAAATGACACTAATTTTTTATGATGCCAATCTCTCTCCACTCACTGACATTTTTTAAAAGTAACGTTTAAGTAGGAATTATTGAGAGTTTATTTATGTGTTTGCTGAAATAAAAGATAACTTAAAATAAATAACAACCTTTTTGTTTCAACTAAATCAATTTGATATTTCCACATGCTCTTTCTTTTTGCAACTCACATCATTTTATCGGAAAGAATCTTTTTTGTTTAAAGCGACTTAAAATAAGACCATTTAGGTATAATTAATGGCTTTAGTTAGCACTTTCAGCATTGATTGGATCTATTTTTGGATCTTGGAATTTGAATTCTGGGAATTTCGTCATATCAACTCCTTCGCCACCGCCGTATTGCTTTGCCAATTTGTCCAACTCTTGTGATAGTTCACGCTGGATTTCTGGTGTTGCATCAACCAATTTACCACCACTAAAAATGAGAAGAGATGTGAGTTACAACTTCATTATTCAATGTCATCATTTACACTTACGCGCTCTTGGATTTATATTCACGAATTTTATCAAGGAACAATTGTTGAATTGGATCAGAGACTTTTTGAAGAGCAGGAGCAGCGATTCCAAAATTACGACGAGCAACTTGGCGGACGCCTGAGAATAGCTGAGAAGTCAACATCTTACTACAATATAAAGAATTATAAAATTAATATTTCGGCGATGATTAGGTAACACGAGAATTTTTCTTAAATTCTATTTTATACTTGATAAATGAAGAAGTTATTTGATGTTAATAATGTCACTATATTAATAATCAAGTTTATTAATGAATTAAATCAACATGTGTCTTAATTTACCTTTAAGTGTTGCAAAAACTTGGAAATAAAAAATTTTTCCGACACAAAAAATCTTTAGATTCGACTTTTTCTTTTAGACAAATTTTTTATACCTTTTTTTAAATTTTCTCGATCGAGAATATGAGTTTGACGGTTAAGAAAAAAATAATTAAATGTCGTTCATACTCTACAGCATATCACTATAAATTTCATGAATGTGTAAATGACTCAAGCCAACTTTATATTATCTTCATTTAATTTTTTAAAATTTTTATTCATTATGAACATAAATTTCTAATAATACGAATTAATGTCACCTAATATAAAGAAGCAAAATTTCTTCATTAGATACTTTTTAATTTAATTTTCTAGTTTATTGAATTCAATATTTATTAAAATAAAAAGCAATTGATAAAACAAATTTTTATAAACTCTCACAAATACAGGTTTAATTTTTTTGTGAATTTTTTACTAAAAAGTAAATTTTATCAAACATGACAAGAGTACATTTTAACTTATCACCTTTAAAATTCGGAAGTAACATATACTGGAGGAAATACTTTTATTTCTGAGTACAAATTTCCTATTTGATAATAAAATTCATTGATAATTTTTCTACCTATTAAAGATAGTACTCTCTTCTTAGAATTTAGAGAGAGAAAGATAGAGATATAAATATATTTATAGAGTACCTGTTTTTCTATATGATCCAATGATCTTCTTTTAACTCTCATGTTCAATATTGATTGACGATCATACCATTTAAAGTCAATTAAAAATCATGTCTATAAAGAGTAAAAAGCATTTCATCTAATGCCACATGATAAGTATCATAGAAATTTGAAATTAAATTGTTTGCCTGATAGAGACATGTTAACACAATAAAAGTCATATTTTATTTTATTTATCAACAACTGAATTATATTTTCTTTCATTCACTAATACATTCATTGATTTCATTCATAAAAAAAACTACAACTCGTTTTAACTCTAAAAAAACTTTTTTCTGTATGAATGAAATCATCTACACACACTGATCACATTCGCTCACTACTTCAGCACTTTCATCATACGTATGATTCAAAACTTTGAAAACTTTTTACTTTCGATATTTTGTTAACGCTTTTTATTTTGTTATTATTGTTATTATTAATAAGTTTAATTAATTTTAAAATTTTTAAATCAAAAAAATGTTCAAAGGTGAAAAATTTTCAAAGTTTATATCATTGTGCATACTCGAGAGAATTTATGATCGTTGAATAATTTTTCGTTATTAATAATGATAACAGGCTAAAATTATCGCTCTTCAAGTGCTGAACGCAGATCACACATCACATCGTTCAAAAGTACGTTACGTTTATCAACAACACAACATACACACAAACAAAAAAACTCATTCTTCTTCGGCTCTTTCTCGCTCTCTTATTCTACTTCATTTATTTCGTAAAACAGATTTTCATTTTCATTCTTATACTAGCTGGCAAAGCAAGACGTACAACAAAAATTCATATACTTTTATTTTTTTTATTTTGTGCTGTGTGTTCTTTTTGCAAAGAAGTGAATGTGAGAGAGAAAAATAAAAAAAAAGATTCGTTGAAACAAAATAAAAAAATTATAAGATAAAAAAGTTTTCGTTACTATAGTGTGTCTGGACATATAATATATAATAAATAAAACATAATAAGCCATTAGTGAATTGTATTAAACGTGAGCTGAAATTTCAACAATAATTTTGCATGCACTTTTAATGCATATTAAGCTGCAATTGTTTGATTAAGTAGCAGAAAAAGAGCGAACAACAACATCTGTATGTGTTGATACTGAATTATGCTTTTATGAATGAAAAATTGATTTAGTTTGAGAGTGAGAGAGAAAAATTACTCAAACATATTATTTGTTTAATAATTAATTGATTGCGGTCAAAGTGAAGTTTTCGTAAGAAACAATTTAGTCATATTAAAAAATATTATTTACTCTTTCGCTTTCTCATATAGCAAAGAGACGTGTGTGCACATATTAAACAGTGACAGTAGAACAAAATTCTATATACACATGTGATTATTTCTTATAAAATTAAAATTAGAAGCTGAACATTATACACAAAAACAACATTTTTTATACATATGATTGAAGTCGCGACATAGCAATGTATTTGTGAGTCGAAGCAGTTTTTATGAATGAAAAATATATATAAAAAAAGAGAGCTACAAAAAAAATTCTCGTGGATCAGCATAAAAAGAAAGAACCATTACTTTTTCGATTTTAAATTTAGAAGTCTTCAAGAATTTCTTTTCTCCTTCTATTTCGTGGATTAACAACTCTTTTTTTCCATTCTCGTGTTCTTTTTTGTATTTCTGATTATTGATCAGCTTGGCATCTTTTGTTTCTATATAAGGAAAAGAAAGGTAAGAGAAAGATTTGTTTTTTTATTACTCTATCTCAATTCATTCAATTAATCGTGGTACAAAGTCATATCGTATGCAATTTGAAAGTCAAAGATTAATGAAGATACATTTTTTATTGATTCTTTGTGATTAATAATCCTCTTCAATGCAGAATTGAAATTTTAAAAAAAAAAACTTTTCTGAAAACTTAAAAATGTTAAATCAATCAAACTATCTCACACATATCAACAAAGTATTAAGAATTTAAATTTCATTCATCTGAATGTCAAATTGTTTTTCTCGGTAAATTCACTTGGAATCGCAAATTGCTTACAAAAGAAGTCGAAAATAAGAAGTTTGAGTCGACCAAATTGCGCAACAATTTTGCGTTTCTTTCGATTCTCATAAAGTGTGGATTGTGGATCATTAAATGATATCAGAAGGTTAAGTACACTCTTGTGATGTACATCTGTGCTATTTATCTCAATACTCATAAAGATTACATTTAATCGGCATTTATGTGTATGTGTGTTTTATAATAATGATGAAGAGGAAAATATCATTTTGCTATAATTTTACTAAAGAATCCTCCATTCACAAAGTACGATAATAAGAACGAAAGAAAAAGAGTGTACAAAAGCTGTGGATATTATACACAGCAATGTTTGCCGATCATAATGGATCTACAGTGAAGTCAGTTTTAGTCTCGATCAACTCAGAATTATTAACAACTTTTCTCTGGCGGTTTTAACCAGACAACAAACTGTAGAAATTCAAATAATAATAAATATTTGTGAAAGATAAAGAGAGAACAGAGGAGAGAAAAAAATAAAATTATATAAATATGAAGTAAGATGGAAATGGAATTAAAGAAATGTAAATACAGTCCGTCTAGAATTGAGAAAATAAGAGTTGAATGCGAGCAAGCGAAATAAAAGTAACGAGTGACCTGTCAGTGAAAAAAGCTTTCAAATTGCAGCTGTAACTTTAATTTAATTGCGAATCCCCATTTGCTGTATGTGATCCCTTCGAAAATTATGTAAATTTTTTTTCATCTTTTTTTTTGCTGTTTCTCGTTATCAGCTGAAATTTTCAAGGTTCATTACACGTCGCTCTCGTTTCTTTTTTCGGAATAATTTAAATGTTTTTGAAGGTGCCTCGTGACCTCTCGTTTTCAAAAAAAAAAATATGAATGAATGAGAGAAAAAAGCACAGATTAGAAGAAACTAATAAATAATTTTCATGCTTATCTAAAAATAATGCTAACATGACAAATAAATCACATTAAAAATTCGTGCCAAAGGATTCTAAAGAATAAACCTCATCATCATAATCAGCAGCAGTAAGAAAAAAACGATACTTTGTATATTCATTAATGATTCTCTCCAATTTCATATCATTTCTCGTCTTTATTTTACGAGCGAAAAAATCAAGAATGAGAAATACAATAAATAATAATTAACGTTCCATCTTACTCCATTCATCAACTCGTTCATTCATTCATTTCATTGAAATATAAACGTGTGTATCAATGGACTCCAGAACGAACTCTTTTTAAGAAAAAAAAAAAGAAATTTTTACTTCGCTTTCGCTCTTTATTTCATTTCAACTCGATCAACATACATTAGGCATTCTACTTGTACATACACATATCTAAAGAACTGTTAAATAAAGAAGGCAAAAATTTCATTCATAAAACAGAGATGACAAAAAAGAGAGAAACAGAAAAAAATTTATGAATGAATTGAGTCTGAGCGGTACCATTCTAATCTGCCTAGATAATTAGAAAAGCCAAACCTTCGTCGTAAAAACAAAATGAAAAGATTGTTTATTGTTATTCTTTTGGCTTTATATTCTCTCTCTCTCTCTCTTAGTTTATTCCATCCTTTTTGCATCATTTTACGCAGAATTGTTTATGGAACTGAGAAAATAAAAAAAAATTTCTGTTTTATTCCAAAAATATCTAAAAAGGGGAAAAACCTGAGAATGTATACAACAAGTAAAACAAAAATTTTGTTTGCATGCCACACTATCATTTAAACATTTTCTTATCGAGTTTTGCACGAAATGATAATGTCTTATCAAAATTCTTGTTAAATGAATAAAAGAAAGAGAGAGACCTTAACTTATAAGTGCTGTTCGTGACAGTGAATGAAATTCAAAGTTTACAAAACAGCTGACGATATAGTTATGTAGAAGAGATTTTATGAATGAACTTTTTAAGGATTCATGTTGGAATTTCCTTTATGAATATTTTTATTCAAAATATTAAATGACAAAAAAGGATATTTTATTACAATTTTTGTGTGTGATTATTATTTTTTATTTTTTTAAAAAAGAACACACATGATGAAATAAATATCTTTAATAAAAAAAATTTTTTTTTGCCAGCCAACGATCACGATCATTAAGAAGAGTTTTTTTTTGCTTCTTTCAATAACAATAAGAAACTTCTCAACCACATCAAAATTAATTAAGTTAATCAAAAAAGAAATCACTCAAACAACATGATGCTGAAAGAACTGATCATAGTATGTAGTAATAAAAGGAGGCACAAAAGAAGCATTAAATTTCATATTGGTTCCCATGGACTCTCAATATCAATTCAAATATATCCAAACAGTGAAGGCATAAAAAAAATCTCATCCTTCGCTATAACATTGAGTTGAAGATTGTAGGATAGCAATAACACATAAAAACCATATGTTCTTTCGATGATCATCTCAATAAAAGAAGGAATGATTTTCATGTGAAACCTTAAAAAATATTCTCAAGCCCCCGAAAAAAACACATACGATGAGATTGAATGTTTGCCATCATCCTTATGAGTGTGTATGTGTGTGAATAATAAGCGTGAAGAAGATCCAGAAATCAACAAGGCATAAATTGAATAATATTTTTCTCTTTCTATATATCATTTGCTTGTAGTTGTAAGGGATCGTTGCTTACTCTCTGTGTAGGCTTTTTGTATGAGTGCAGAAGAAGAAAATCCCAAACTGTCTTATCTCTTTTGCTTTCGTCTTTCACCACCGAAAAAAAATTGTATTTTCGGATATATTATATTTTTTGCCGCTGTTGCCTTGTTGTTTTCTTGTATTGCCAGCAACTATATGGAACACAGCAGGTGACTGGTAGTAAATGGCAACACTGATGAACTTGTTCTCTCTTTTTTCCCTTTTGTTCTCTCGTTCATTCCTTCCACTTCCATCTTTCATCTTTTTATTTTCTCTCTCATTTCTCTCATGTGTTTTACTCACTGCCATTTGATGTGCCTTCAAAAATTAGTTTTGATTGAGTGCCGTTAATAATATTAATTTTTTTTCATCTTTCATTTGTCTTTTTTCTCTCTCTCTCTCTTTCTCCTTGCCCTTCAAACGAAGATTATGATTATGGAAGCTGCTTAGAATAGTGCTCTCTTTCTCTCACTCACTTTTGTCTATGTCTTTGTGGTTTATGTCGAGCGAATTACTTTTTTGTGTTATTATAATTTTCACAAAAAACTAAGAATATGAGAAAGACTTTCAAAGATATAATTGAATGGTATAAGAAAGAGGATTTCATGGATCATTGACTTGTTAATTCCAACAGATGATCATTGGAATATTCACACATACAAATTTTGAACTTTTTTCTTTCACTGATTAAATTAAATTGGTATAAATTAATTTTGGCAATTTTTTTAAATTGAAATCCTTTTTTTAATCAAAAATTAAATTCTCAAATTAAGAAGAAAACTTTAAAATAAGATCCCTTTTGTTGTTTTTAGATAAATTTAGAGTGACATTCGACAAATTTTTATAATCAAAATAGCAGCAGGTACATTTCTAACACATTTTCATGTTCATATGTTCTCTACCACATGTTTATAAAATTTTCTATAAACTTTGATTTTTCTCTCTGTGTATACCTGAAACAAGTAGGAGAGAATAGAGATTGAAATATAATCAACCGTGACGATCTATAAATTTGAGTACGATATTTATAAAAATATGTTTTTAACAGAAATTTAGAGAAATATATTTAGAAAAAATTCCAAACTGTATTGCATCATTCAATTGAACCACAAATATAAAAAAGAGTAATATAGACAAACACTTTCATAGTGAAAAATCATGAATCATCTTGTGTTCATAAACGAATATCTCGTGAGCAATGTGATCTTATTTTTAGAGACGCGCAAGCATGTTTATTATTTATTCAAGTCAAAAAAAAGTACACAAAATATACGATATATATTTAAAGTGAGATGATGAACAGTCTGATTTATTTTTTCGTTCTCGCTCTCTTCAAGAGTTGTTTTTTTTCCTCTATTTTATCTTGAGAGAATGCATTATGCCTTAGGATAGGTTCAACTAGACTAAATACTTTTTCTGTGATGTTTATTAAACTGTTTGATCATTTTGAATTGAAATAAATTGCCCTCATAGATACAAGCTCATGAGCTTTGAGAAATTGCACATATATGTGGGGGATAAAATATAATAAAAATGATTACAATTGACATGAACTGAGAGTGAATTAGATGACACAAATATGATCGCACATGATTTTTAAATCATCAATTACCATCGTAAATTGGATGAATGTGATACTTTAAAATTCATAAATTATTTTTCAAGTTCACAGTCTTAGACAGTAATAAAATATTGAAATGAGAATTATGCACCATGCGGAGCGCACATATCATAAATCTAACGTAATGAAGTCTCTCTTTTTTTACTTATTTTTCGACTATTTCTGGTTATATGTGCTCATAAATCGTTCGATTGGACTTGCTTTTAATGAATTGAGACATTAATTGCACACAAATACACACGTGCATATTTACATTGAAAATCATCAGACGACGCGCATGTTTTAAAGTCTGCATATTATAATAATCCAAGCAAGTGCTGGCAAAATGTGTGACTGGAATACATTTTGCGTGGGCGGTTTGTTGTTATTACAAAATGTCGCGTTATTTCGCTAATAAAAAAAAGTGTCTTGATTAATTTATGCCATAGATGCTTGTTGTGCGAAAGAATGAGACCTTTATCAGCAGTGGCACCATAAATTTTTCCATGCGTTAAAATTGTGCAGTAAAAATTCAAAATTGTCACATAAAATGAAATGAAAAATGTTAATTTTGTCTAGAGAATCTTGTGAATTTTAATTTTCATTGCCTAGAAACGAAAATTAAAGAAAGAACAAAGCCTTTCGTAGAATAAAACAAATCCTAAAGGAAAGTATCCTTAAAGGATCTAAACGAACGAACAGGAAACATTATGAATAATTTTATGATCAACAGTTACATACTTTTACAACTCTCTTGTAAAAAGAAATAGCCTTACAATTAGACTCTTGTCTCCAGTTTTATGATCAAGTAATGCTCGCAATAAAAAAGATAGACGATCCTTCCGATTATCAATTGATCAATTTATGAAGAGAAGAGCTTAAAATACAATTTGTGTATGCCAAAAAATGAAAAATGAACAATTTCTTCTTAATTCCACCAGATGTGGTTTCTTAAGAAAATGAAAGTCAATTAATTATCTGCAAAGTCACATATTTTTTTGAGGGTGCTTGAGGAATTTCTCACAACAAAAAAACTGCAAAATGCTTGAAAATTAATTTACTGTTACTATTCATTTTTTCAAGACCATCGCCATATGTTTTTTGTTGCACAATATTTTTGAAAAATCTACTTTTGCTATATAGGCAAAAGACAAAATTTTTCTTTAAAAAGATTCTTCTGTCAAAAAGGATTCACAAGTGTTATTCAATGCTTTGCTAAGAGAGTAAAAAACGTCTCATCTTTTGTTTTATTTTCTCAAGGATTCGCTCTTCTCCGTTCGTCTGTCTGGCTTTCTTTAAGTATTTTTATGAGATGTTTAAAGATGCACCATACATGGGATCGAGTAATAAGAAGAAAATGGATCAAGTTTCATTGAACACATTTAGACAGAGGCATATACAAAAAAACCGATCCTAGAAATATTTTCTCATTGAATCTGCTGTCGATACTTTTAATTCACCGAAAATTGTTTGTTTCTCTCATGACAGAGTGACAATGATGATTATTATTATCGTGCACATCCTGCCTCTCGAAAAGACTGATGCATTATGCAGAATGTTTTATGTTAACTGTGGAGGTGTTTTAAATCATTCTCTTTCTAAATTTGAGTTCAACTCATTTTGCATTGAATACGATGAATTTTTTTGAGAAATAAATTTATAAACGACAGTCTTTGACACATGCTTGTATATATTTATTACAAATGTCACGTTATTGAAACTGCAGTTTACAAAACATTCAATTTTCTCCTTCTCTTTTTCATTACAGATTAATTATTCATCACATAGTGAGATTAAAATTCTTTTTGTGAAGCAATTCTAGTTTGACAACCGATGTCACAAAATTAAATTGTTTGTACTTGTCATGGAATTAGAAAATTATGAAGCAAATCTAGCGGATATTGCGCTGCAAGAACAAACATTTTACGAAACTAAACCAACATTATATGAACTTCAAATGGCTAGTCAGTTAATGAATACTACGCTAACAGCCCAAAATGGCCATTCCGGAACATTTAGTTCACCATCAGCCTTCCCTTTGCTCACACCCATTATCAACAACAGTGGCAAGGGCAAGAAGAAGAAATCGGTCAAGTTCTTGACTTATGTTCAGGTGAGTTTACCCATATAACTATTTAAAAGTATTACATTTAAGCCAAACATAGCAAAACTTTTCCATTCCAATCTTGTTACTGCCTCGTTTTGCTTCTTAATCTTAATTAGAAATGCATTAACAGTGCTGTTCTCTCTTTTATGAATGAATTCTTCTTCGTTCATTTATTTTTCTTTGATTTATGGCGTGAATGTATGTAGCAATACATTCAGTCTAAAATAAACTCGCGTGTGTGTCTGTTTGTGCTTTTTGGCCGCAAGACAATGAAATTCTTAAGGCATCCATTATTAATATTAAAATGCGCGTTTCCTTTCCATTTCAAAAAATTCAAATTAGTTTCAGCGAGTGAGTGAATGTGTGTGTTATTATCATGCGAAATAAAATCATTTGAAGCATAAGTCACATGCGATTGAAAGTTATTTGACAGCAAAAGAAGGACTTAAGTCTCTGAATGTATAAATTGTCACACTCGTTGCATAGTTTGAATTTTTAAAATCCTTTTCTTTATTCGATTGACATATTGAATGAATTTCTGAGAAACTTACATCATCAGTTCACACGATTAAGTAACGAAGGAGCTTGGAAAGACTTTTTTAGTTGGAAACCCATAAAAATTCATTGGAAGCGTTAAAAAGTCATAATAAAGTTTAGCAGTGGCTATTGAATAAGTTCTTCGTGAATGAAACAAAAAAGGGAGAAGCGAGAAGCACACGCATGTATAACTAGCTTCTCTAAACCCAACACGCGGTTAAAATAATGAATTGAAATTTTATGAATCAGAAATTTGTTGTCGTTGTTGTTCTTACTACCTTTTTGATAGAGAAAAAGCAAAGAGAAATAACTAATTCGAATTTCAATGATGTTTTTCGTAGCATTTTATTTATCTGTACCTCAACGTTTTGTCAAGATTTGTTTCTTTCATTTAATTTTAAAATGCGTTTTAATCACTTAAATTTACTTACACAATAAACATATATGGAAATACTTTTATCAATTCTTTCTTCTTGTATTTCTTTATTCCCTCAAACGCATACTAAACATCTCAATCCGAGAATAATACATAAAAATGTATTTATATCCATGAACAAGAGAATCTACGTCATTATTATTTAAATTAAATGCTTCGGTCTTTCTCTCTTCTCTATGTTTTTCAATACACAAGTAGCTGAATAAATAGCAATAAGTTCAAATGATTGACGTGTCATAATTTATTTTGCTTTGATTGATAACAATGGAAGAATTGTTGAACGACTTTGTAGGTAGACTTGCTGACTTCAATAATTTCTTGATAGATTATGCAAGCAGACAATGTTCGCATTTTTTAACTCTCTTGAAATTCTCTGAATAACATATGTGCGACATTCCACTTACGATAAAGAAAAATGCATAAATCAAAAAGCTGACTTAAATAATCCCTAATCTCTTTCTCAAAAATTTGTGCATAAATATTTTACAGAAATATGCACAAATTTAAAAGCTTCAATTTAAAATTATTTTATAGTGCCAGTCCATTAGTCGTCACAACATAGTTTGACTGCGACAACTTCACTTTTTTCTTTTGTTTTAAAACAGCTTTTATCTAGAACGCAAATGTATTTTTGTCGAGCGAACAATTACTCAGAATTCGTCAGGAACGAGTGTTGATGTCGTTTGTTTCTATTGATAAGGGCAACTCGAAGAAGAGGAAAAATGAACAATTTTATTATTCTCTCTTCTGTATATGTAAGCGGCCATTTCTAAAAACAGAATTACATGTATTGTTTCGTACTTGTTTTATCATTTACAATAATGTATGAACACAGTTTCATGATCAAAGTCCTTATTCAATCGTATGAGTTGTTATTGACTAAAGTTCTCGGTATTTCTCGAAATTTTTCACGAAATGTAATTGAGATAAAGGAAGTGGTAAATGTGCAAAAATTGAGAGAGATCACCGGAAAATCAAATTACTGAAATTTCATGAAAATCATTCTTGTGGTTTGTTTGAAACAAGAAAAATTATGCAAATTTATAATGACAAGTTATGTTCACAACATATTTACATGCATGTACAGAGGCTTTGAAACTAGTCATAAACATTTCAATTTATGCAAAATACAAATGGTGTTGTCATTAAATTACAATTAATGATCGCTTTATTTTAACGATCAATTAATGTGTGAAAATATTTTGCTTGCCATAGCCCATAACTGTTCCAGTTTTAACTCTCTTAAAAATATAATTTACAACACAATTAACCGTCTGGACGACACATGTTAAATTTACGTGAGAAATTCTTTCACGTTTCTGCTTAATAAACTCGCAACAATTGCATTTCGATACGAAAACGTGTCAGATGAACATACGCGAGTTGGGACAACCTTGATGCACTATTTCGTATTTGACCTCAAAGTGGAACACGTAAAGGATATGGCTTAATGCAAGATAGAAAGTTCGAACGCGTGTGTCCTTCATAAAAGTCTCTGTGTATGTCATTAATGAGGCAATAAAAGACAAATTCACACAAAAAGAAACTTTTTAATTGATAAAGCACCTAAAAAACATACGATGATAATGAAATGATAAGATAAAAAGCTGATTTATTTATTTTTTCTCTATTTTTTGGGGCGATTAAATTAAATTGACCGAGCAAAAAGAACAACTTGAGCTTACATAATGATAAGAAGTACACAATACGAAAATGAAACATCTACAGTCTTTTTTTAACACGAAAACACTTTTTTGATAATCGTAGCAAGAAAAAAATACGTTGCAACGCAAAAAACCGCGAATTTTCATGAATGAAACGCAAAAAGAATGAATGAAGAATGATTTTTTTTTTGTGAATGAAGTAAGCGAGCATATGAATGAGTTGCTTCGATGGAGTAGTTGTGATAAAGACGACGAGAAAAATATCCGGTTATTATCGCATATTCTTCTTCTACTGAATAAGTATATATCGATAAATTGATTAATGTTTTTTGATGAATGGTAAAAAAAAAACAAGGGAGAGAAAGAAAGCATTTTCATTTTATTCTTTTTATTAGAATTGAAAAAAATCGCTTAATTAATTTGATTGAATCAAATTGAGATTTTTCTTGCTGATTTCACAATCAATTTTACAGGGTGGTCTAACATTGAAAGTTCAAATCGTTATTAAATTACTCACCAGACTTATTTTATATTGATAATTTTCACAAAACAATAGAATAAAGATCACAGATAAATCTTTGTTAATAAATGAAATCAGATAATAAACGAGAGATTTAATTTGGTTGGAATATTTTTGAATGGGGTTTTTGGCCAAAAAATTTGGCCAAATTTTTTGAACAAATATATTCGTAGATCAAAATAATTTTGAAATGTAGATCAAAAAATTTTGGCCAAAAATTTTAGCCAAAAAATTTTTGTACAAAATTTAAAAACTCATTAGCACCCAAATTTTTTGGCTGAAAATTTTGGCGAAAACCTTTTTAAAAAATACCGGGTAAAGAGGGAGGCTAAGCAACTAAATCTTTTGGCCAAAATATTTTGGCTAAATATTTTTCGTAACATTTTTGGACTTAAAATTAAGTTCAAAAAAATTTTTTGTCTAAAAAATTTAGCCAAAAACTTTGGCCAAATATGTTTGAATTCCGAAAAATTCGTTGAATTCAGATTTTTTAAGATCAGTTTTCGACAAATTTTTGGCCAAACTTTACTGGCTGAAATTTTTTGCTAAAAAATTTCTATTTTCATTATACATTAAAAATTTCAAACATGAAATTAGATATTGTTAAATAATTTAGTAATCTTTGTTACTTTTAAATATTGTATCACTTGATGCTGATTTAAAACAAAGAATTTTAGCCAAACATTTCAGTCAAAAATTTTGGCCAAAAATTTGTCGAAAACTGATCTTGAAAATCTGAATTCAACGAATTTTTCGGAATTAAAACATATTTGGCCAAAGTTTTTGGCTAAATTTTTTAGACAAAAAAATTTTTTGAACTTAATTTTAAGCCCAAAAATATTACGAAAAATATTTAGCCAAAATATTTTAGCCAAAAGATTTAGTTGCTAAGCCTTCCTCTTTACGCGGTATTTTTTAAAAAGGTTTTCGCCAAAATTTTCAGCCAAAAAATTTGGGTGCTAATGAGTTTTTAAATTTTGTACAAAAATTTTTTGGCTGAAATTTTTGGCCAAAATTTTTTGATCTACATTTCAAAATTATTTTGATCTACGAATAAAAATTTGTTCAAAAATTTTGGCCAAAAACCCCATTCAAAAATATTCCAACCAAATAACTTTACTCTAATAAACTATTTTTTCACAATTTTATTATTTCATGCCAAACTTAAATTTGAAACTTTTCAATTCATTGTTGATTACAAAATGTTTAACCGATTATTAGAATTGCAAGTTTTGCTTCATTTTATTAAATAATTAAAAATATTGAAAACAAAGTGTGTTCATGTAATTTGATTATTTTTGATAGAAGAAGTGAATTGATGAAGGCTCCAGAATAAAAGAATTGTGTGAAAATTAGAAAAAAATGGTAACAAAACAGAAATTATCATAAAATGAAATTTTATCCTTAAAACTTAAATTGATATTCCTGGGATTCTCATTAAATGTCGTTCATTCGACTTTCTTAGACATTGAAAAATTACCTCAGCATCTTCTTTATCTTGTACAAGTTAAAATCGCGTTTGTAAACATACAACACTTGTTTAAATTCATTCATACATTTCTGCACAATGTTTCATAACGTTCATTGACAGAGAACATGTATGCGAAATTTCATTAAAAATATTATACATGACATACAACTATTATATAGTGTCTGTGCATCCTGAAACTGCAGAACTGCTCTTTCTCCCTTCATGACATGTCGACTTTGACAAATTTAAAGGGAGAAAGAAAAAGACATTTTGCATGTTTTGTGTATGTTTGCTTACATGGAAATGGTGGATTTAGAGAGAAAGATACTGCAGATGCATCATAATGCATCGGCGACAATTAATTTTAAATGGCATTTATGAGGACGCAAGGAACATGTGTGCAGTTTTTATGTTCTCAATTTTTTTTGCAAATGTCACTTGACTTTAATCTTCTTCAATTCGTCTCCTCTGTTACATTTTCTTAATTTTTTGGAGCTACAAAAATAGCTCGTGTTGTTTGCACATATGAATATCTGTTTTTCTATGTACGTTAGTTCATTCATGGAAATAGAAATACTCAACTCTTGGGGATTTTTTTTTTCTTTCTTACTTTTACGTCTTTTTCTGAAGTAAGCCGCATTTATTTGCATATGTTTTGCTATTTCACGTCTCATTTGCAGCGATGAGACTTCTCTATCGAAACTTGCTGTAAATTCTCTTGAATCTCTATCACATCGCAATTACTCTTAGATCTCTCATCTGTACAAACGAATGACAGTGCCGACAAAAGAAAAAAAAATTCAATATTTATACATGTTCACAAATGTGCCTTAAAAATGTTATTTTATGACACTCGTTTGTGCTAACGAAATCAAGATATTAATTTTGACAAGTAATTACGAGAAAAAAGAAGACGAAACAGTATTTTTTTCTGTCTTTTGCTAAAGAGCAGAAATTTTCCTTTTGCACGAAATGAAAAAATCGACTGTAATTTGTATTCATTATCGCCACTCATATTCAGTTGGTCCATGTGATATTTATTTTAATTAAAATGCATCAATTTTTCCCTCTTTTCTCACTTAATCTATTTTGTGTGTAAATATTAACTTTATTTACATACATCAAACGACTCAATGTTATGACAAATTTGCATGTGAAAAATGCAATAACTCATTTGACAGAGAAAAATATACATGGTGATGATTTTCAACACATATCTTGAGTTGTAATGGCGCTATATCAATTTTTGTCCGTTAATTTTTTCAACAAACATTATTTTGCGATGATGATTTTTATGACAGTCAATAATTTAGTGATTTTCATGAGAGTGAAATATTTTAAGACCAAAATTTATCATAAAATTCACGTTTACTTACTAAATTGAGACACTTGACACTTTTCGTTTGCCGAAATTTTTCGCTTTATTATTTTTTGCCGCTTCAATATTTTCCTTTTCAATGATTTCAAAGAAATTTTCTCAGACATGATCGAATAAATGTTGATCGGAAAGCATGGAACTTTGCCACACATTCATCAGTGTTTGATGGTGGTCGATATCATCAACTATGTATATATACTTATCCATTGTCTGTGCAATATCGTGTTTCATGTTCCACTACATAGTGGAAAGAAATTAAATCAGCTCAATTAAATTCCCTGGTGGCACAAGTGCGTTGAACAAGTTACTGAACCTTACCGTGAATTCTTCATAAATTTCCTGCTGTTTCCGCATCAGTTCCGATTCTCTGATGCTTTCCTAGGTAATTTGTCATGTGCCCAAAAGTTTTTACCTGTTTATTTCATATTTTGAAGGTAATTACCTTTTATTGCTGTTGTCTCGTTCTGTGACCACCCTCTGATGAAATTTTTTTCTGCCTGTAATGTATTGTCATTCATCGATGTCACTCAGAGAGTTCACTCAATTGCTTATGCTCATGTCTATCTATGAAATTAAAATGCAAATTAATTTCCTGTGTCTTGGCTAGATGAAGTGAAATGCACGTGATTGAAATAATAAAAATTATTTTAAAAATTTCTTATTGCAGGGTTATGATGGCGAGGCACCAATGCTTTTAAAAGAGGAGCCTGAAGATGGGCCACGCAGTATACAGAAAGTTCCCAGCCTCTCGGATCTATCGGAGGAATCAATTGGTGAGTACCGCTAGATTTTTATGCATATTTCATTGACTTTTGTCGGATAATTAAGACATGAAAAGAACATGACAACATGAATGAAAACGTCAGATTAATTTATGATCATCAATTATGCTTTATAGCATCATCGAAGCGAAGAAAGAAGAAAGATCATGAGAATCATGCAATGTTCTGCTAAAGAAATAATAACTTTAGATAATACTGGTCAAATGGTCATTTAAAATGAAATTATGTCGAAAATTAGACTACAAAAAACTGTCTTGACGAGGGTCCAGAATGCTCGTAGATACACCATTAATAGATCATTAATTATTAATTTTCCGTGGCAAGGGAACCCGTTTTATATCAACAATTTAAACTTTCATTACAAGACAATTTTTAAATCAAGCGATGTGAAATTAACTGAATAAAATCACATTTGGAGCTCTCTTTCATAAATAAATGCTTTACATTGTAAGCCGAAAATGTTCTTAATTGACATCATGTAGAGTGAAAAAAAGATTTGTGAAGGGATTGCTAATGATACAGTAGTTATTGAAAAGGGATTTAATTAAAGCACACTTTGCATGACCGTTTTCAAGGACTTTTTAATATATCTACTAGCAAAAATTTCAATATTTTCGCATATAAATCATTTTCTATTTTTTGCCCCTTAAAGCTTATGCAACATGTGAGCAACAAACACCAATTTATTTCAAATTTCATACACTAGAGAGAGACACAATTATAGAAGAGAATTTTCTAAGAAAATATTTTAAATAAATATCTATCGAATGATTATTTAAAATACAACCAATTCATTTAGCGAAAAATAACATCAATTCTAATAGATTTGCCAATCAATTATCATCCCACATACGATTTGTGAAATGCGACACGCATGTTGAAAACAGACAAAAAATAGAAATAATAATGTCCCGAAAAAAAGTTATTCTTTATGTTAATGAATGAGAAAAGAAGAAATAGAAAGAAAATTTATATAAAATATACATAGCAGGTCGAGAGATAGAAATTTGCATTTGAATTGAAATGAATTATTTATTCTAATGACTTCAATTCCACTTTGTCTAAATCGCAAATTTTTTCCTTCTCTCGCCATTGACTATTTCATGTGCCTCACATTTTTTATGAATGAAAAGAGATGTTTATATCACGGATGATATTGATATTTATGACTTTCATATGAAACACACACATGGGCTTTTAGAGAAAAAATTACTTTCGATATAAAGACGTTGTGATCTTTATCAACACACGGTTTGGTGGAATTTTTTATGATTTAAATTTTTCATTTCAAACTACTTACTTATAAGCTGCTGTTAAGGCAATAAACCATCTACCTCATGCCAATTTCCGATAAACATCTTCTTTTCGTTCTCTCTCGTCTGTACGTTAAATTGAAGAGAAAAAAAATTTAGTATATAAGTCTATGCTGTCACTATATCATATATGAGAAATAAAAGGATTGTGGTTAATAGGATGTGGCACTGAAAGAGCACATGAGAGTGAGAGGATGTTGAAAAATAAACCTCAGCAACGTGAAGCATTTAATAAGTTGACTTCATTCACCTGCCGTGTGGATCTATTAAGTAATTCAACCAGCTAAGTAGCAGCAGTCAATTTCATCTATAGGATATTGTGGAGAAAAGAAGAAGAAGAAGTTGAAAAGTCATGAATGAGGATTATTCTCGTTCACCTTCAATATAAACAGTAATTGGTTTGGTTAATAAAATATAACAACAATTCATGCCTCGAGTAAGTTGTAAGAAAGAGAGAAGTGAGATGATGGAAGGAAAGAAGAATAAGAAATATGAAAATGCAAAGTAAAGTGAATGAGAATCTGGTTTCTGTGATATTTTTAAGAGTTTATATTTTATCACTATGTCAATTTCTTACAAAATTATCCTTATAATGCGCTTTAGTCTTCTCAAATGACTTTTCAACATTCATCAATAGATTTAATACAATCTCCGTTTTGCAGACTATTTTTATGAACTAAAATGAGAAGAAGTACGATGAGAAAAAAGTCGCGTGGCGAATGCAAAGGGAAGAAAAGAAAGGAGAAAAAAAGAATGTGTGTATTTTTATGCTGTTACTGCTGCTGCAAAGCGCGAAGAAACTATTATAAACGGAAATTGATATTTAGGCGATCGATAAATATTTTCGTATATAAAACTTGAGCCTTCTGCTATTACGCGATAACTCCATTTATTTGCAATATGGCTTATGGAAGCCACTAAAATTTATAGTGAAAAATATCGACTCTCACTCGGCTCTTTTTCGTACATTATTGCTATTATTATTTGATTCGTATCAGAAAAAAAGAAAAAGGTTTTTCGGATGGACCGGATATTCGCATCAGTGCTTAATGTGGCCGAAAAATAAAATATACATTGAGACAGAGAGAAAGAATCAGAAAAAAACACATAGTAAAACAAGCTCAAAATTAGTGTATAAATTATTGACGAATTTCTATGCGCTGCATTGTCTTTTCTTTTTTGCATATATAAAATTTCTATTACTGGTGACATTTACTACGACATAACTCAAAAAAAAGTAATAACCAGCTAACTAACTGAATTACAAAAAATTTATGTCTCAGGCAATTTTTTATTTTCTTTAATTAACATAAAATGTAATAAGTGTGTGTTTGCCTTTGATGTATGTTTCATTAAAAATATATATATTTTTATATTAATTAATTTAAAGGCAAATGCGATTTTTTTTACAATTCTTTTGTTCTTCTACTACTACTACTCACTCGAACTTAAACAATAGCCATCGAAAGAATTAAAGCCTTCTTTTACTGCTCGCTATTCATTACCTTAAGTATGAAACAATCGAAATGTTCAAGTCACTTTTTTTAAAGAGATTTGTCTGCGATGATAAATTAATTAATTTCTTGTGTAATGTTCTCTTTTTATGTAAGAAAAAAATGAAGCAACATTTTAACACATTGATGAGGTTCTAATGTGTCACTTAACTTAAAATAGATAGATGAAAAATAAGGAGCAGCAGTAACTGGTCAGTTGGCTCTAAAATGTAAATTTATAGCTTCCACATTTAAATCATTTTTATATTTGCATCAATATATGAGTGTCGGCCATTACATTATGGCATATTTTGCCCATTAAACAGCGACACCGAGCAGCAACTCATTTTATGATTTTAATTTCATTTTTGTGTTTTTGTTACTGAAACAATAAACAGTAAAATGCGATGACCGATTGTGAACGAGCGCAGCCAGGCGCAAAAAAAAATTTGCTTTCTGTAGCGATTCTTTCATATTTCTCCCTTTGAAATCACATCTGTAGTTCGCTTTTGGCGAAAGGGCATTCATAACAGGTTTTTTGGTGCGCACGTTATCATAAATCGTTTTCTCATTTATTGATTCCTTAGTGAGCTGCTGCATATATGATACTTTATGGATATTGGTTTATGATGCCTTCGAGGTTGCAGCGGACACTCAATTTTCTCAACATTCAATCGTCCACTGACTTCTAAATCTCTAAATTTTCTCAGCCTTCACTACTTATCTGTTTATTGCATTTTAAGACCCGTAAATATATTACATATTAAGAGAGAATGCAAAACTTGCTCGACATACGCACTTATACATGCACACATACAGTCAACTTTTTCCCATTTCTTATTACATTTCATTTCATGTGCAGGTGCATAATTTTATTTTTTCATAAAAAAACAACTTTTGAAAAAAAAAAAATACGCGATATCGATGGAAGGTGAATGGTTGTAAAGGCGTGGGAAATTTTTAGTTCTACATATGGCCTTCGTATTGTGCATGCATCTATCTCTTGTACAAAAAGTTACACTCTTATTTTCCGGGGTTGTTTGTGAGAGATGGGGGAAACGCATCGACAAGTAACGATGAATTTTAATTAAAAAATTCTTCAATGTTCTTTTTTGTCTATACAGAAGGGTGAAGGTATAAAGGTAGAAAAATGAGCCATTAGTGAATGACTTTTAATGTCATTACGAGCATTGAGGGTGAAGTTTATTCAAATTTATTACTTTTATATTTCAAAGATATGAAAATTATTTCACACGATCATTTAGAGAGAAATGAAGGAAAGTGTTATGATGATGACCGCAAAAAAAATGACGTCATTAAATATACAATGAAGCGACTACCGAAATTATAATCAAATTAGTTTGTTTTAATGTAGAATTAATGTGAAAAATGCGCGAGAAAAATTCCACATAACGAGACAATGCAGAAGGAGCTTAGAAAATCAAATAGTATAATTGGCTCATCATTAATAGCTCTCTCTCTCTCTTAATCTCTTTGAATGCGTGTGGGAATCGGAAAATGGTCTGTTAATTGACACACGAGAAAGTAAAAAAAATGATTTTATGTACAGTTTTTCGCAAATTAATTAGCAGAAGACTTCCCTCATCAATAACATTACAATGCAGTACATTTTTATGAAGTACATTCACCCCATCATGTGTGTTCGCACCTGGAGTAGTAGACAGCAAAACAAAATGTACATCATGTAGCGGACCAACCAATGGTTTACTCTCGCGTAATAGAACCAAATAAATCAAAATGCAGGAAGTAATTACATGACAATAATTTATTATTTGTTGATGGCTCTTCTCTCGCTCGCTCTCTTCATTTTGATGATTTTCAATTAAATTTCTTCTCTCTCTTTCTCGCTTCTAACTGTTTGTGTGTGGCAGAAAAAATAGTGTCTTGCTGACTATTGTGTAAATTAAGTCATTAAACATTGCTCGAGTGGTCATCAAGTATCCATATACAAACACTTTTCCGCCTCTTCACATATTTAAAGCATTATTTCAATGTCGTGTGTTAATTTCTATCATCAAATTTACATTTCTTGTAATTTCCAAAAAAAATGTTATTATTATTTTAACATTGTTCCACTTCAAGTAAAAAATTTCACTCTATGTCATGAGAATATTTTGTATTGATTCCTTTCTGTAAGAAGACATTACTAAGATGGAAAATGATTCATTTCCCTTGTAAAATTCATAAATGCAATCAGTAAAAGAGAAAGAAGAACAATACACACATATTTTCGGACGATTAAGTTGAATTACACAATTTACAGTTTTCTCATTTTCTAATGAGTCTAAGACAACATGGAAATGCTAATTAATTTCACTGTGAAATGACTCATAATTGAAATTAAGTTCTTAATATCACAAGAAATTTATTAACATTTCCTTTATTAGTATTATAATGACTTGATTGTGAATTAAATTGATTAAAAATGTGAAAGATGAGAACCCTTAATAAGGTCGAGTGAGCTAATTTATCTTGCAAACACACAATTTACAGAGAGAAAATTTAATTACTCCTTTAAGGCAAGAAATTTCTTTCATCATAGAAAATTTTCACTTTGTAAATAAGTATTTTTTACAGTCGTATCTTTGCCCTGAGGGTGAACAGCGACATTGCGACTTTTAACAAACAAGCAAATCTCATTTTCACATCAGCGAAACATTTAATTGAAAAGATTTGTTTGTGTATTCACAGCCATTGCTATTAACGCTTACACAACATATCGATTAAGGTGATAAATGCTAATCAATTAATTCGAATTCATTCATTCGTGTATTCACCTTATAGTAGAGTACGAGTTTGCACTGTGAGTCTATAATTAATGGCTTATTTATACACAAACTCACCGAAAAATAAATGAGAACTTGCGAGAGTTTTCTTGTTTTGACAACACGCCACACTATGCCCATATGTGCTCTCGATGGAGGCAATTTTCTGCTCACCTGAGCTGCTGATTAATTTATAGACATACTTCAACGATACTGATCTCTTTCTAAACCAATTCTTTGCACTTTTCTTCTCTTTCTTTCAAATGAATGATGAGAAATTGAATTTAGCATTCAATTTTAATGACTTCAAGCAGCGTGCATCATTGCGGGACGAAATTAATTTTAGATCACTGACTGTGATAATCGTTGATATTATCAGATAGCACATAATGTGTGTATTTATGTACACACACACTCACCGTTTGGCGCTAAAGTATTATAACATATTTGTTTCTGTTTAATGTCAAATAATCGCTGGGTCCATGCATATAAACTGCTGATTCACTATTAAATTCTGAGGTTTATTGATGCGCATTCAAACAAGTTTTTCTGGAACAAAAATTGAATAATTTTCCATTTTATCTATTTTGAATATTTTATGTTAAGTTATAAATCAAAATTTTGTAAAATTTATTTTAGTCTATCAAATTTTAACTCAAAGTTTGAATAACAATGCTTGAAAATGCGCTTTAAATAATGATTGAAAATAATTATTTACATTTTTCTTACGCACACACATATTTGGTGAAAAATCAAAAATTAAAAAAGGCTTCTGGAAATGCTCTGCGCCACATAAAATTAATTATAAACAGTTGGCGATTGCACGTCTGATGATTCTTGAAGGAATTTTCTCAATCTCATCGAAGATTAAAATTAATTGAATGAATGAAAACTGAGAATTTATTGTTTGTTTAACAATACTTTTTAACTGACTTTCAATGAAATAAAATTAACAATTTCATTCCATCAATCGTGAAGAACATCCGGAGAAGTAATTTTTGCGACTTCTTGATATGAAAATTGCTCACTTGTCAGAGTGGCAGCCATTTTTTTCGACAAGTGTGTGAGATCTAGCGAAAGAAAGAAACTTTTAAGACCAAATATGAATAAATCAATCACTTTCACGCCTCATTTCTACAGTAGCGGCACTCTTTCAAAGTGTCAAAATGAAGCCACAATGAAGTGATTTCTAACGAAAAAAAACATGCATACGTTGATGTGGGGTGTTTAAACTGTTGACACATTTCATTGAGTATGCATAAAGAGAGATAGAGACAGCCAAAGATGTTCAATTGACGAATTAACTGGTAATTTTTTTTTCTCTGACAGTGTGAAAACGTAAATCGCTTAATGTCATTCTATTGGATACGCTAAATGTTGCATGATAGAAAGTATCAAACCGCATCCAATTGATTTTTCTTCTTTTATTTTCAAGAGCTGGAAATTTAGTCAAGTGTAACAGCTAGTAAAATGAGTGATGTTGTTTCCTAACCAACCAGATGCAACTCACTCTCCTCCCTCACATTGATCAATCCATCATCTCGCTTGCGCTGATCAATGATCAATTTATTATTGCATGCAATTGTTGTTGTTTTTGTCGGATGAGGAGAAAAGGGGAAGTAATTAATTAAACAAATATTTATCCATTGTTCATGTAAATTATGACATAATAGTAATAATTGACATGTTAATGTAACAGTTTTCAGAACAATTTTCATCTATTAACTTCCTCGACATAAACATTTGCCTTATATTTTCTTTCACATCTTTTTTCTCTTGTTCTTCTTCTTGTTCCGAATACCGGCCAACATGTTAAATCGATGAATTAAAGACATTTAGATGCTTCTTTTGTACGTGCACTTCCTCTTCCCGCTTTTCGCCAGATTTCTTCTTCTTATTATTGTTGTTCTTTCTCATGTGTTTTTGAAGTTTCAATTCTTTAATTTTTTTATCAAATAAACAAATCACGCAAGATTTCACTTTTCACGTTTCTTTTTTCTTTCTTAGAATATTATGACTTTATTTCGATGCCACTTTCTCTCTACTGTGCTGTTTAAAAAGACTTATTTATTGGAAAATTTTGTTTATTTAAAAAAGTCAGATTATGAAAATTTTATGAAACAATCTAAATGCATCACATGGCATACGTAAAATAAATACACATTCACAATTGTTTATGTAAGAGAAGAAAATAAAGTTCTGCAAAAGGAGAATATAAAAATTGTGCGTCAATAAAAATTCTATGGATTGTAAATTTTTCTTTCACCTTCATAGTTTAAAAAAGCAGTGGCCGCAATCATTGCAATAATTGCACTTTTATTTCTTCATTATTTTCACAAGTGTGCATAAATTGAATGTAAAGAAACGCAGACTTCTGTAAAATGTCTTGATTACTCTTCAAATTGTGGCCTACAAATGGAAAAACAATCGCATTGAGATCAAAAAAGATAATTTTCCTTTAAATATATATAAAATAAAAAATAAAATTTACGATTATTTACAAAAGTTTCATTATTGGAAATTAAACAAAATTATTTATTTATCTCGCACTATACTCTCATGCGAAGCGCTAGTGAATATGAGATGAAGATCAAAATATTGAAACAACACATCGTATGCACTGTGTTGAAAATCAAACGAATCACAGAGTCAGTGGCTTCTGAAACTTGAATCTGGATGTAATCAAATGGGCGATTACAATCAACAACTTCGCATTACCACCTGGCTCCGCATTATTATTTTTTCTCTGTGTTCAATTATGTTTATCTCCCTTATAGTCATACAATTAAAAATCTCTCAAAACATGTTTCTACTCTCCTCTCATGTATATTCATTCGAAGGATGAAAAAAATATTTTTTATATCAAAAGAATCTTTTATCTTTTACCCGCAATATTCTCTTTCTTCTTTCCTCAAAAGACTCCAATAAGATTATATACACACATTCACATTTTTCTTTGTTTATAAAAAATGAAAACTTTTATTTTTCGTGAAGAAAAAAATCTTTTGATATCATTGCAAAGCATTCAAAAAACAATTAAAATTATGTGGTTGTGGTGTAAATGAAAATCTTCAAAGGATGAGTAACTTATTGGATAGAATTATGAATAAATATTTTTTATTTAAGTTTCAAACCCTTTTAACACTAAAGAGATGAAAAGAAAGAAAAACAAGAAGCTATTATATTCCGTGGGTCAAAAGTATAAAAACACCGAAAAAAATAGATTGAATTTTGAGACTATTTTATTTGATTAAATTATTTGCGTGTATGAGGTTTTTTCATTTTCTATTTATTTTAAAAAGTCTTTTGATTTCTCTTTTTTTCTCCTCTCCTTCTCATTTTCTTTAAATCTAAATGCAATAAAAATCTTTTTCTTTGATCTTTTTCCACTAGTTTTTTTTTGCTTATTCGCTTGATTTTTAAAATACACGTTTTTTTACACACATACGCAGTACTCACAGTTCTTTTCTTGTTTATGACGACATAATCGAAAGAAAAATATTTTTTATTATATATTTAATGATGAGCATGGTCTGTAATTTTTTTAATTAAAAGGTTTTCCCTTTTTGCCCATGTCTCTATGTTAGTGCGCGTTTCAGGGCAGAAAAATAAGCATGAACGATGATGATGATGTGGTTTGTTCCTTTCTCTTCATTGAAGCCAATTAATAAAACTCCATTAAGGGGAACTGCGGTGTATATAGCCACTTTAGTTGACTGAAATTGAATTAGAGGACAGTGCGCAGCTCAAAAATTTAATTTTTTCTCTTACATGCCTTTTAGCGTAATTTCCCTTACTTTATTTCATTGTTATGAAATGGCAAACATTTATTCCTGAAGGGGAGCAAGAAATATTGAAAAATATGTTGCGTGTTTGCAGAAAAAAACTCAACAAGTTTCTCCCTAACCTTTCTCTCTATTTGTCCCACTTGTTAGCAGCCCGAACCTTTGTCATCACAATCAAGAGTATGCTCATCATAAAGAGTCAATAAATCAGGGAAAAGAATCGTACGGTATTGTTTCCGTTCTCTCAACCTTCTTCTTCTTCTTAACTTTTTACAACTTGCTTTCCGTTCTACACACATATACAACACGAGCAGGCTCAGCTTGTGCTTAATTGATGAACATAATTTTACTTTAATCTAAAATGACATTTATTTATAACATCAGCGAATGAGTGAAAAAAGCGAGATATAGAGAGAGAGTAAGAATAAACTCAATACAGACAGAGAACGGAAGTTGACAAAAAATAATAATAATTTTTCTTCATATTTATGGATGAAGTGGAAAATATCAATGAGTCGTGTACTTATTTACAGAAACTTGTACCATAACAAGTTATTAAAACAATAATAATGAATAGAGAAAGATGAAAGAGACTCTTAAAACTTTATGCGTGAATGAAAGTGTCTATGGGTCATTTGATTAAATAATTTAATACATTATTTAGCTTCATCACAGCTCTATTAAATGAGGAAGTTCTATGCATCGAATATTATTAATTTAAAATTTTGTTTGTGAGAAAATTCATTGGCTTCTTCTGATTTGATAATTGCGATTGTGCGGGCGCACGAGAGAAAACCTGTGTAAAAACAGTGTCATTATCATGATCATAAACAACAATAATATGCAATGCGCTAATGTATATGATGAGATACAGTGAATAAGCGAGAGAGAATCTACAAAAAGAGTCATTAAGTATTGCTAATTAGAAGTTTCCGGCTAGATTATTTTATAACCTTACATACATAAAGTAATATTTTTACACATACAAACAAGTATGCCCTAAAAACTGTTGAAATGACAATGGACACTTGTAATTAACTTGATGTTTTGTTAATAAAATAAAAATCCAAATATTATATATATAGAAGCTGCATGCTCCAAAATTCTTAACAACTGATGAGTAAAATTTGATAACAACTCTCCCAAAATGTGACAATTAATTGCGTTATGCAATAATTTAGTCACTGCTGTGTCTGATGCAATTAATTTTCTCGTGATTAAATTAAGTTTATGGCAAAATTGTCAATGTCGAGAGAGAAAGAGAAATTGCATTAAAACTGTTAGAGCTCTTTATTGCACATTTCGGATGCATTTCTCGCACACGCTTATTGAGTGATTTTGAGCACTCGTCAACAATACATGTGCGTGCACGAAGCATCAAGTCACTCTTTTATGATGCAAGGAAATGGTTAATTTTTATTAACATTGATGTGTACGATAAATCCATCATCAATCAGAGTCGTTACCACCATATAAGGAACACACTATGTGTTGTTTTTTGAGGCTCTCTTTCACAACACTCGTCTCATTGTGTCAGGCAGTGAGTGAGAGAGAAAACACGCGTCGCGCATTTTTAATATCGTTTCATTCATATGGCCAAGGAGTGAAGAAAAGAAAGAAAAAGGGGGAAAGTGTATATAGTTAAGGAAAAGAATTAAATGCAGCACGCGAGTCTCAAAATCAATTTCAATGTGATTATTGATGTGACAAATATAAACGAGTGCATCGTAAAATGTCAATGAATGAGCTGCTGTTTTGGCTCCTTACAATTTCGTGGAAGTAATTGAATATGACAATCTTATGAATATAAATTTTATTATTGAATTTGATGGAGAACGAGAAAGATGACTAAAGGGTGCCGAGAAAGAGAACCGTTGCCATTTTTTTTTAAAGATTCCACACACTGATTGAATGTGGGCTGCATTTAAATGAACGTAATGGCTTATCTCCGGCATGAAGCAAAAGAATTCAATCATCATTTTGAGTGTTCTCAATTTTTTATTAGCCATTCCGTCGCGCAAGTGCGTTTGAGAAATTTTCAATTTTCTATTTCAATCACGTAAAGTCGGTAGATTAAATTATTTTACATCCAATTTCCACGTGTGTCATGCTTATGAATATAAATTTCGATTCATTTTCTTGTCAAACTTTCGATTTCAATGCCACAACAATCAACATGTACGAAACTCTGTCTCTGTCTCAATACACTTATTCTGTCTCATTGCGACATGATATCGATAATAAAAAAATATTGTCGTACGTTGATGTCAAACAATTCTACTTTCGATTTTTGCATAATTTATGCCTGCTGCTTATGATTACACTTGCGTATGCCAACGACATAAATTTTCTTCCACTCCTTCTTTTTTTTCGATGGATAGCAAGAATTGCGTATGAAAGCACTTTGTTTATCATTATCATAAATGGTTTCAATTTAAAATGCACGTAAAGTCAATTGATCATGAACATCGCAACTTTTCTTTGTTGATAAATTTCTTCTCTTCATTTATGCACGAGGACAAGTGCGCTTCAAGTCTGGTTTTTTTAATCCAATTAATGAATTTTTATAAAAATTGTAATTTAATTTTTAATGATGCCCTGAACCTTGCCCACATGACGCGTCTTACTCTATGTCTCTGTCTTTTTGCGTACTTAAATAAGTGCACTTACTCAGCATAAATTGAAAACTGGATGTATTTATTTTATGAGAGCAAAAAAAAAGTTGAAGTTCATGGATTGATGTTGAATTAATCTCCATCAACTCTAATTCATTGAAGAAGTAAGAAGTAAGAGTATAAGCAAAGAGGACAAAGTTCTGCTACTGCAGCATCTCAATTATGTGTGTTTCTTTCATTCTCATTCACTGTTGTCGCTGATTATCGATTCCTTTTAATCTTCTGTGTTTTTTTTTATTCTTTCTCTCTCTCTTTCACTTCTTGCATGTTATATATGTAAAGATTCAATAAAGAAAGGCTTATTTGCGTAACTCAAGCAGTTTCTTATTAGTGAATGTGATAAGACGACTACTCTCCATTATTTGAATGAAGATGAGAGAAAATAAATTCAAAGTACTGCGAGGCAGGCTGTAATTGTTTAAGTTCAATATCTTCATATAAATATTAAATGCCACCTGGATACACTGATCGTTCTTTCTTTCATTCTGCGTGTATAATTATTAACTGCAAATGTAGACGAATATAAAAAAAATTAATTCGTATTTTATGTCCGCGAGCGGCTTATCGACTGCAATGGAAGAAGCTCTCGTATCTCCCTTTTTTATTACAAAGTATTGCTGGGAGAATTTAATGAAAAATTGCATCAATCGATCAAAATACGCATGAGAATATTACTATCTCTTAGCATGGCAATACAAAGCTTCATCTTTTGCTTTTCTGCAATATTTATTCCACCTATTTTCTTAATGTCTATTTTTATGAGAGTTCAACGTAAGTACAGCATTCATGTCTCCTTTTTATCTAAATGAAAAAGAGAGCAGAAATTCTGCTTTTATGTATATTAGCGGAAAAAAACGAAACGAAAAATCCACAAGATTTAAATGAAAACAGCATCAGATAAATGGTTCTCGCTTATGCTCTTCACTAATCTCCTCCTCTCCTTATTATTCGAATGAAAAATAAACTTCATATCTAAAATTCCCACGATCTGCTTCATAAAAAGATATGAATGAATAAGACGAGCTTGTGTGTATGTTATTTTCAAGAAATTTCAGTGTTTTATAATTCATTAAAAATAAATTATTATTAAATTTTTCTCTTTCTCTATGAGATGAGACGCAATGATGAAAAAAGATAAGATGAATCTTTCACGTAGGGCACAAATTAAAGAAATATTAAGGCTAGTCAATTTTGTCGCATAAAATTATTTAGTTGTCATAAATCATTTCGATTTCATTTTCATCCTGTTTTTCGATTCAAAAAATTTCCATTGATTATTGATAAAATGAATAAAAATTCTGTCTATAAGTTCACAGACAGACACTGATTAAATTTAATAATTTATCGTTTCACTAACTCAATCAACCCATCACGTCTTTAAATGACTATTGCTCTCTCTCCGTTATCTTTATGCAAATGGATAACTTAATTAAAAATGAATTTGTGTAACAGCGGGATGAAGAAACATTGGCGCCCAATCGTTCATCCTATAGATCAACAATCTTTCTCTTTAACAGGTTTCTTTTTTGCATACATCGTTCTTTCTTCCTCTAGTCAAATGTATTTGTATACACAATCATTCATAGTTTTACTGTTGTTGTTGTTGTTGTTTGTGATCAATGGAACTAATAGAAAGAAATTAAAACGATCGTTCAAATAAATACACTTCTCCGAACAGCTTTCACAACTTGCTACTCAATTCCCTTTATACAAACATGAATATTCACTCATACACAAGCACTCAACTTCATTCATAAAAAAACGGCTAAGTGATCGTTACGCGCGTAAATGGTAACGGTGGTGACGAGCACAAGACAAGTATGAATGAAGTAGAATGAGATGTAGAGAGGGGTCAAGTCTAGAGTGACCGGATGATGAAGAAGTAAACAGGATGTGCTCAATATCGTTTGAGCTTCTTCTCAATAGTTGTCAATCCTCTTCACTTTATGAATAGAAATTTTGTTCTTACATAAGTGATAAGATGTAACTCGATGAACATTGAAAAATATTATAAAGACAAAAATTCTTTTGTGATATGAAAACTGGTTTTTTAGCGAATGTCAGAATATGAAGAAATCAATATAAAAAAAATTTCATTCATAAAAATTCGCCTTTCAATTCCATCTTGAAGAGAGAGATCAAGAAGAAAACTTTCCTGTGTTATGGTAATGGAGCTAAAAATATCACAACTGAACGCTCCATTCATTCAACATCAGCTCTAATCTAATTGGAAAAGGTGGATTTTGGCAGAGAGGCAAAATCTCTGTTGCCGCGAAATCGATTCCATTCCATTAATTTGCAATTCAAATTTTTTTTTCGAACTCTTTTTCTTATTCTCCATCTTGCTATAGTGTTGCTTTTCTAGTTCAATTTATTGAATACATATATTTGACAAGTAAATTGGCAAGAGGAAAGGCTCATATCATGTCATGTAACGTCAAATGCGCGCCAAACAAAAGTAATCGACATATTTTCATCAATTTTATGTCATGACATAGTGACCACCATCAAAGTGTCTAAAGACATTTAGATAGAAAAGGAGATGTAATTTGATATCGCTGTGGCAATGTTACAACACTAATGCGAAAGATGGAAATGCAAATTAAATTGTTCACACGATCTTAAAAGCATAGTGCGAAATAAGAATGAGAAGAGATAAAATTTTATACACACATATGAGATGATAACCTGTCAATTTCAAGTTTCACAACATCTCAACAGTCAGTTACAACCGTTCGTACTATGTATGATGCTGATAAACTTCCGTTTGCCATTTCAATTCTCTCCCTCTTTAATTAATTGTTAATTATTTATTGTACGTTTATTTAATCTTTCTCTCCATCTCTCTAGGCCTTGTATTTATCTATTTTTTCTATATGTGTTCATGCCTATGCAAAAAAACTTGTTGTCATTTAATGTGTGTTTCGGGAAATCATAAATGGCGGGAAATGCTATGCAAAAAATGAATGAATGAATATTAAAGCCGTGTTTCTTTACATTTCAATCACCTGAATCTTATTTAAATATCTTTTTTTTTCGTTTTATGTTTTTGCGACTCAACGGTATTTCTTCTACATTCATTCATATTTTTTTGCACAAAATTTTGTGTCTAAAGCAGTTTGGTTCAAAAATAATCAATTAAATTTTTTATAACTGTTTTACTTGTGCAAAAATTTTGTTTCTCATCCTAAAAAGCGTCATTATTACAGCATTTACAACTTCCTTGCTTTATTTTATTTTGGAGCTTCTCTCTTAATTCGCTAATTAATTGATTTAATTAATATTAAAGTCTTTTTACAGATAACTTTTTTCTTATGTACGTGGAAATGAAGCTGAGAATTGTAATAAAAAAATTTAACATTGAAAGGAAAGAAAGCCTTCCTTCTTTGCTTCCTCATTTCCTGTCCACTTATTCTCATTTATTGAGAGCATTTGCACTAGCGTTTAATTCCTATCACGGGGGAAGAGCGCGTCATAAAGTCTTAAAGCAAAATAAATGTAGAGAAATCAATTTATTCAAGCAATTGCAAAAGCGTCAACTATTCTAGTCATTAACTACTGAATTATAATCCGCTAATTCACACGTAAAAAGCAAATTTTTCATTCATATATACTTGATTCCTCATCCTCTATCTTTGTAAATCGACAAATATTTTCAACTAAGACTTTAAGATATAGTTAGCAGCGGCAAAAGATCAAAGAGCTAAAAGCCATGCCGTAATTTTCATTCATAACTCGCTTGTGTACGTGAAAGGAGAGAGGAAAAAGAGCTACTTTTATGAATGAAAAAAATAGAAAATTTCCATGAAAATCTCTTGATGTTGTTTCAAGGTTGAAGTTCCTCGAAATCAAGTAAATGTATTAGGGAGAAGAATTCTGTTTTGAAAACATCACCGTGAATGAGCCCAATCCATCTATATCTATCTATCTATCTATAGTTACTAAAAGCGATTCATGTATACACTTCACTATACAAAGATAAATAAATGAAGAAAAATATCATACATATGAAGAAGAAAAAGTTATGAAGTCGAACATTAAACAGAATAAACGGAAATGACTAATTATGCGACAAGACGAGCATGTAAAAAAGTTTTTTTTTATTTATTTGAATTTACTTTAATTTAAGAACAATTTCTTGTGAACATAGTATATGTGTGCACACGATTATTTTTTTTACTCGAGTTTTTTATTGCTAAGTGAAAATGACTAAAAAAATGAATTGTCATCAGTTGATTAATAGAATAAACATGTAAATTAAAAAGTATGAGGGTGGACAGCGACTAATGCGATAATGGACACAATTTTTTAAGAGAGCAAAAAAAGTGTTTCACTTAAGAGAGTCTTTAGACATAGACAGGAAATTGACCCGCAGTCAATGAAATTCGATAGAAGTTTGTTCCTCCCATGGGAACGATAAAGACGAAAAGTTTTAAATTTCACAATCACATAAATTTTGCTACCTATATCAACACAATCCAATGCAATGATTTAAAGGTTGAAAGAGGCAATTTGTCTTCTCCAGACTATTTATAAATAAACTTAAGCAGTAGCTGCATATTTTTAATGCTCTACTTCTATTGTCTTTTGCCTGAAATTCTAGTTGAGATCTAACAAAATCTTTTCGGCATCAAAAGAAAGAAAAGAGATTGTCGCGACAAAAATAAGAAAAACAACAAACTCATGGCTTAATTAAATATTTGAGAAGCAATCATCGAAAAAAATAACAAGCAAATATTCAAAGAGTCATTAAATATGGAAAAGAAATTGTGATTTTTTTTATTTTATTATCTCCGCCTTTTTTCTCTCACTCTCCAAGTGCGCTCTTTATCTCCACCTATTTTTTTCGCCCACGCAAATTTCATTTATTTATTTTATGATTGCATTTCTTTCTTCACAAGATATTGTCACAAGTGCGTAGGAAATTATATTGATTGGAGAAATTGGAATAAACAAAAAATGGCCACATAAAATCATGATTATATAATCAGTTGATTTTGACAAATGAACACCAAATGCATTTTATGCATGCCTCGCGAGCGAGATCAAGAAATAAATGTTTGTTTCTGTGACGACAGGATGTGACGGTTATTTTTTTAGAAGAAGTTGTCTTCATTGGGGGTTGTTGTTTCTCTATGCATACGAAATTTTTTTCTCCCTTAAAAAATGTCTCAATAAATTATAAGAAGAAAATAGAAGTATAATTTTAATGGCAGAGGCACGTGATGAAATTTTAAATGAAATCTCAGTTAAGCATGGAATTGTCATATATTAAAATTGAAAAAATGAGAATTTTATGAAAATTACACCTGTTGTGAATTCATATTCTCTTGGAGAACAGAAGAAATGTTCATAAGCGAGTATGAGTGCGCAACACAAGCACACATGACGAATATGGGACAGGATGTGGATAAAAAAAATTATTTATAAATATATCATATTCCATTCGCTCCTTTTTCAACCACTACTTCCAAAAAAAATTCTTTTTCTTTCGAGTGTGAGAAGCCTGAAACGAATAAATAAAGATCCTCGAATAAACATGCAAGAAATCACGACATGAAGGCACTTTTATGGATGCATTTCTTCTTTCTCTTCTTTTACTACAATGAACATGAAATTTTTTATGAATGAATTTTCTATTTCACTCGCACATTGTCTCTTCCATCTCTCTTTTACATCTTACTTACTTTATATTTCATTCAAGTTTCTTCTCCTACATGCACTTTTTTTTTCTACATCATACATACAGAGAATGAAGGAAAGATTTTTTTTTTTAATTCTTTACTTACTACGAATGCATCTCCCGAGGAAGTGTAAAAAATGAAAACATATACAAGCGTAAAAGAAAACTGCAGATTCATTAATAAAATTGAACAGATGGAGAATAATTTTTTCTTCATCATCATTTTTTTCTTCTTCATCTGTTTCGTTCTTTTACTCAGAATTGATCGTGATCGATAGATAGAAGCGCTTTTATAGAATAAAAATTTTGTTGAAATTAGTAAATAAACAAAATGATGACTTTAACAAGCTCTTGAGAATTTCTGCTAAAAAGAAGTAAATAAAAGAGCAAAAATAAGCAAACATGTTTCGATTGATATTTATTTTGAGAGAAATATAGTTCTTTTTATCGCATTCATCTCTGTACATATATTCAATAAGATCAACAATTCTTTCTCTATCCTATTGTATGCTTCATGTGCATGATGATGGAAATGTATTTTAAAACCGCACATATCAATGGAATAGCAAGTGTGTAGCAGCAACAGCAGCAGCAATGCATAAGAAAAGAGCGATTATTTGCAATTATTTATAGCAATTTAAAATTAAAGCACTTTATGATGTTGCAACATCAAATACATACTGCAATTGATGCTACGCTTTGTAGTAATTGGACATCTGAAATCTCAGCTGCATTCAATTTTTCTCTCTTTCTGCTCACGTACATACAAAAAAAAAGAAATGCAAGTACTTATTTATTTTTCCTTGCCTTACGGGAGTAATAAGTACACACAAGAAAAACATCAAATGAAAATGTGAAGCAAAGCGATTCCATCTATTTCATTTTTTTTCGCACACACCAAAAACTCTCTTTCTCGTTTGAGTTATTTTTATTAATGAAATTTTTCTCATCGCTGAAAATTAGCTCAATGAATATTAAAAGCATACAACGTTTGCTCATTTTGTGGTTCAATATTTATAGATAGATAGAAAGAAAGAAATAAAGAAAAAGAAAGAAAAAATAAAGTCCATAAAAAACATCTATCTGAACAAGAATGAATGAAATGAGAGAATCGAGGAATGAGAAGAAAAGATTTTTTTTACGCAAAGGAAATCGAAATTGTCTTGGAAAAGAGATTAGCGCAATCCGCCACAATAAAAAATACTCTTGTATATATGTGTGATCATGTCAATTAATAAGAGATCAAGAAAGTGTTACAAATCGACAGTTCATTCATGTCCGCAGTCTCCGCTCGCATTATTATCATCGACACAATCTATATATTAGATATTATTAAAAATTATTAGCTATGGAAAAGGAAACAAAATGGAAACATGTTGCGCGCCTCTGATGATGATTTAGCCTGTGATGTGAGTGGAAGTTGAAAAAGGATATTGTAATTATCATGCATGTTACAAACTACCATGTTCTACGCTCTTTTCATTCATGAAATTGACACAGGAAATTGTTACGTCACACACTCACATAAACTGTTGCATCTTAATGCTCGTAAGTGATTTTTATCTCTATGACGTTGTAGAAAGTTAATGAGATTTCAGTGGCAAGTCATTAAGAATGTTGAGTGACTGACTCATATAGTCCTTTTTACTGTTCATTGATAACGATCAAGTGTAACGAAATGTAAAAATTTGATTTCATGTAATAATAATTTAGCAATTTCCTGTTTACATGAAAGGTTTCCTTCCTTTTTGTACCTTCTTCGGCGCAATCTTTTTTGGAATGTTTATACTTGACTTGCGACACACAAAAAAAAAGGATTTACAATCTCACTTACCTAGATTTTATATTTCTACTGCAAAGGATTATAAGCCAAGAAATGAGCTGCTGCTGTTGTGTTTACATTGAAGATTACAAGCATAAGTAATGAGTAAATGAAAATTTGAATCATCACGTGTAAAGCATAGAAAGAATTTTTTTAAAAATATTCGAAACAAATTGCAATACATGCGATAATTTACTAATTTGCCAAAATCAATTTTCTCAGGTAAAAAATTCAATTTTATTCCATATCGATGAGCATAAATCACTCTTAAATGGAGATCACACAATAGCACAAAACTGTTGAGTAAAAAATATGATCCTTAGGCTATAACAATTGTTATTAGTTAATTGTTTCCCTTTTTTATTCTCTTTTTCTTACAATGCAATTGCAAAGTGCACAGAAAATCCCTCAGAGGTTTCCAATATCGATCCTATATATCGCTTTCGTAAAATCTTTGTGTGTGCGAAAGGAGATTCCTTTCAAATAATGGGAAATTTTTTACTATCGATATCTTCTTCTCGCCTTTGTTAAGCTCCAAACAAAATCTTCATCTTTCATTCATTGATCTCATCCATCTATCCATTCGTTTTCTCGTCTATCTCTCTCTTACTCACTCTTTTCACCTCACCTAATCGAGTTTTCTCTACTTTTATGAATGAAATGTTTGTAGTAAAAAAAATTCATTCATAAAAATCTTCGATGCTGTTGTTGTTGTTAGTATTCTTTCTTTCTCTCTTTTCCTTTCTGCTACGTTTGTAAAAAGATTTAAAATTATTTCTTTGTGAATGAGAGAAAAAGGTCAAATTTTGAATCTCCTTTCCCAAAAAAAAAAACACACAGAGAAATGATGAAGAAGAAGAATAAATAAGTTTCACAGTTGGATCTTTCTACTATGACATACATCTACATAAGACATTGCACATGTATAAAATTTATCTGTCTGTGTGTATGTGAGAAAAATATCTCAAAAGGAATCTTGTAGTAACATGCATTGATAATATAAACAACAACAAAGCGAAGAAGAAGCAACAACCGGAAACGATTCCGTAAAAAAAGTGAATGGAAGTTGTAGAAGAAGAATCTCGTGCATTCTCAATATGGTGTTAATGAGTTTCTTCTTCATCATCATTGATCAATTATTGATAGACTTAAATAAGTTTATTAGCTACGCAGAGTTGGATTCTTCCTCTTTGTCACAATAATTTTAATTGACATCAATCGCGAAAGAGGAGAAAGATCGCTAATAAAAAAGAAAAGAGCAAAAATCATCATTTTCTTCATGCACATTACAGAGATATAGGAGAATAAATATATTAAAACCGAAGCAAGTATACACGTTAAAAGAGCTTAAAACATTTTTTTCTCTTGTATGTAATCATTTCCGTTCACGCATACAATCAAAAAATTGTCTTTTCTCTTCTCCTCTACTTCTACTTCATATCCTCCTCACTTCTCTTTTTTTTCGCCGGACACACTAAAGAACGTTTTTTCTCCTCTCTCAACTTCTTCCACTCCGCAACACACAGAAAATTCATGAATGAGTTTTTATTTTAAACTTTTGAAGGAAAAAAAAAACTATCGCTTACAACTACATGGATATGTATACATTCTACATGTATTTTTTATATGATTTCGAAAAAAATAACACAGAATAACAAAAAATTGTTGTGTTTTTGTTTCCCCATTCAACATACTCAATTCATTCAACATTCAACATTCTATTCCGAAAGAGTTTTGTGGAGAATTTTTTATACTCTGAATAAAAATTAAAATATTTCGTATCGCGAATATCAAGTGCGTGTACCTGTAAAAATTGAAAAATAATTAAATTATACAAGGACAATTAAGTGAATTGCAAGGATTTTGAATTGATTAAAAAAAATAAAAAAAAAAGAAAGTGTGAATGTATGTGAAAGGAAAAATATAAAAACAGTAATGAATATAAATTTATTTTTATGACGATAATTAATAATTATAGAAAAAATTGAATTATTCATAAATCGCTAAATAATATACATTTGGAAAGAGAGCGATTAAAAAGAAGTTAAAAGAAAGAAAGAAAATACAATAATTGTTAGGTAACAGCAATTAGAATTGTGTGCTTTGAATAATAATTTTTTTTTTGCTTTGCAAACTCAATGTGTGTTTTTTTTTTCGGTGAGAAAGCGAAATCTGCGAAATTTGTCAAACGCCGTCGCAATTTCTATCATATAATGAAGATTGACCGCCCATTTTGCACAGCTTTGTTTCTATCTTGTGCGCGCACATGAGAGAGAATTTCATTTCTCTCTTTTTGACTCATTAAGACCATAATTAAATAGACAATTTTATCTGGCACTCATAATTGAAAGAATCTTTGGGGAATTTAGTCCACACACAGTGCCATAGTAATAACAACAGCCGAAAGTGATTCAAGTGTGGGAAAAATTCTTTTCTTTAGAAATGTTCGGACGTGGTAAAGTGAAGAGTAATGAAGAGGAGAAGAAACAGCCTCGTAATCGTGCAATAAAAATATAAAATAGTAACAAAAGCTGATTATATAATAGTCAGAAGTTATTTTTCCACAGAAAATAATAAAAAAAAAACATTTTTTAATGAACAAAAATCATTTGAGAATTTTACTAGTGGATATGACAAGATAAATGGTTGAGTCGATGTAATTATGATGACGTTTGATTTCTAGCCCATGAATGAACATACATGCATAATTATGAGAGACTTAATTGACCATGTTTGCGACATTGACTATCAACAAATCAAAACATGACCCCGTAATCATGACTATCTCTCTTTCTCTCTCCCCTTTATTTTGATTATCTTGACAATTTAGATACGACACAATAATGAAATCAAACCAATTGATACAGTTCATACAATTTAACCCCAATCGTGAGTGAGAGAAAGAAAACTATGAGGAAGATAATTCAATCATGTGACAACAATTTAATTTAATTTACGCATTCTCTCGACACATTCAATGAAATCACTATTAACAATGTATGCTCAACAATTTCACTTATGAAATTCACAAATAAAATCTTTTAAAAAGATTTCATGAAGATAAATTTCTTGTGAGGTTAAACGCATTGACATTTTAACAACAATTAATTAATTTGTTCATCTTTCTCCCCTTACTATCTCTCTATTTTGAGATCATAGTTCTACTTATTTGTGGTGTATCAGATTGTTATTGTCAAAAGGGAGATAAGTTTTGATGTTTATAAATAAACAGTAACTCAATATTTCTTTTCTAATTTCGAATGAAAATTTCTCATGATGAAAGAAAAGACGAGGGAAATTTGTTTGTGTAAATTGAGACACAAACAGCACATTAGGTGCGGAAAATTGAAAAAACCTTATGGGGATGATCTTAATTTATGGGATCATGCTCATGGATACAGACAATTAACTTTCATGTTTCTTAAAAGAATTTATCACCAATCCTTCTTTCTTTCTTCTTCATACTATCATATTCTAGTCTATAAATCATGCTCATGGCTCTATGAGAAATTGAAATTATGTAAATTGAATTTAATATAAGCAAAAAGGAGCACATAGTTCCAGACGATGATGATGATGATAAGTCATCATTGATACGTACGATCTCGCGCATAATTGATGAATAATACATTAAGTAAAGGCTGACTGAGACCTCATGGCTGTGTATATGTAAATGAAATTAAATTGACAATTTTTCAATTTTCATACCCGGCAAATAAATTTCTATTTCTACACACACGAGTGCTACTTGTTGCTGCCTGTGCTGCTCTTTGTAACAGTATATGTGACTAGTTTATGGGACGCAATATAAATATTTGTTGTAGTGATATTGCATATCTATTCAGTATAATATGAACTTATAAGAAGAACAGTAACGATGACAGTTTAAGACACAGTAAATATAATTTTGTGTGTGGCTGATAAACAAATAAATAAATAAATATACTCGTGCATATTGAGACAGTAGGCAGTTAAAGTAAAGCTTCAGCCACAGACTTATTAAGTGGACAATTGAATAAATTAAAATACATTTATGGTTTAATTTAAAAGAATTTATTTAAATTAACCACAGGCCATGGGCATGCTCTATGCTGCTATTTAATGTTCTCTCGAAAAGTATATGTGTGTGATTGTAGTGGTGATGGCTCCTTGTCATAAAAGAAAAATGCACAAACATAGACAAGAATGAGCGAGATTTAATTTCTTTTCTTATGCCCTCACGCCTCTCATTTTTGCTTCGTCATTACAACTGCTGATTTACACTCTGTGTTTCTGTGTACATGCATGAACGCATTCATCATGGATCATCGTGATATTCAAATAATAATTGAATCTAATTGTAAATGGACAATGCGTAAATTAAATTTAATTAAATTGAATTAAGTAGCATGAAGTGTTGATACTGATAGCATACATTTATGATAATGTCCAACAATCTCACTCCCACAACAATTTCATTCATTAAAAAAAATATTACAATAAATAATCAACAATTGCTTGTGAATGAGAAAGAAATATTGCAAATGCGCAGAACGCTTATCACCGAAAAAAAAGAGCAAAGCAAAAAATTAAATATAAAATATTTTTCAGTTTTTATCGTGTGTTGAACTAAAAAATAAGTAAAAAGAAGTCTGATGAAAAGTCTAATCAGCATGTGAAATATGTATTAACAGAAAAAATGTGATATATAAGTTGGGGAAAAAAGCATAAAACAAATAAAAAACAAAATATAATTTTTATTTTGAGAACCTCTCACGTATGTGAGAAAGTTGATAAATAACGATAGTGAAACAAGAAAAGAAAAAAAGTTGAATTTATGGACGAGTTCGGTGAATATTTATTTAAAATACCCCACAAAATGACAAACGAGTGGATAGATTATGCGGAAAATGTGCACATAAGGACAACTCCATTCAAATATCCATCGAACAATAATAGCTTGCTTACGAACAATAATAGTTTTCTAACAAACAGCAATATGCATCATCACCAACCGCCACAACAGTTTTACAATAAGATGGGAATAAAAAGTTTTAATAATAATCTAAATAACAACAACAGTAGCACACTGAATCAATATAATTTAATGAATAAATTTCAAAAGCCACGAGGTAAGTTATCTTTCGCAAAAAAAAACAAGATATAAACGACTGTTCTTGTTCGTCGAATAAAACCGTAAAAAATCACCCAAAATTCGAATTCGATTGAAAAACTTTTTCCCATTGTCTTTTTTTTTTCATTTCACATTTTTTTGCTGGGTGTGTGTCGTATATAAACAATTTTGACCCCTTCACGGACCGGCATATAAAATTATATTCCATCAGTTTGTCTTTATGTGTGTATAGTATACAACAATACAAAGGCAAACACACGAAAATAAAAATTCTATACGTAAAGAAAAAAATTTAAATTTAACTGATTTTTTCACGGTTGGAAAATTTTGTGAAATAAAAATTGTTAAAGTAAAAAAATATGTAATTAGGTTGCTGTTGTTGCTTTTTTTTCATTTTCATATGTGAATGTGTATTGTTGCTGCTTATAAAAGAGTGACTCGAGAGAGGCATTTTGTTTTATTTTGAAGCAATATAAAATAAAATTTATAGATTTATATCATTGTATATCATTGTCTGATGAAATATACCAACGTGAACGTCCACACATAGGTTGAAATTATATGAATCATATTCACGAATGAATCTCTGGCAATTTGTAATCTATAATTTATAAAAAAGAAAAGAGAATTGTTTAGCTTTATAATTTATTTTAATTTTATACTGTGATGAGACTTCTTTCCATTCTAACAGAGAGAGAGAAAAAGAAAGACAAATCTTCACTTTTACCTGCGAGCAGCGTACTTCTTGCCACATGCGAAAGAGTGATACACATAATATTGTGTTTCTTTTCCACTGATTTTGAAGGTGAAATCTTACAACAGAATGCGTTACACAACATGAATTTCGCATGCATGCACTTGAAAATTAAAAGGGAAACCACTCTTCTTTTTCAATCGCCATTCACTCAGTCACTCACTTCGCTCTTAATAAATATTAATGCTTTAAATCATAACTTAATGAATCAATCAAAATTGTTACTCAGCCCATTATCATGAGCTTGAAAAGAATCAATTAAAAAGAAGTTCTTCTTATTTATTTGTGTGGCTTTAAGTACATCACTCTAAAATGATCAGGGATGGTGAAATGAATTGAATTGAGAGGAGAGTGAGCAAGCATGTTGACCACCATGATTTTCTCTCTCCTTCTTTCTCTGTACATATATTCATATTATATGAATCTTTTCAATGATGCCCCGATTAGCCTATTAAAGCATGTACTTTTCTACATACATATCAACATGAAAGAGGCGCATTAATGAAAAACAACAAATGTTATGAGAATAAAACATCATCAGATTGATGAAGTGTACTCGTCTTAAGCGAAAAAAAAAAGAAAGAAAGAAGAATCGTTGGTAGATTTCATTCATCGATGGTTTTAAAAGAAGCAGAAATCAATTTATTTTAATTCTATTTGAGTATCAGCTCATATGTTAGTAGTTTGTAGTGTGTGGATATATATTATTGAGAGTGGCCACTTGAAATTGTTTTGTGTTTTTGTATATAGTATATCCCATAAAAACGAAACTATAGAAAATTGATGAAGATAAAACTCATTAAGTTTACGAGTAAAGATGAATGAATTGATGAAATGAGATTTAATGAGAATTTGAAATTGCATACGAAATGAGCAGAAATATACATCACTGATAGGATTATTCTCCGAAAGAATTAATCTCAATGAAATAATTCTACAGTCCACTTATAATACATAACTACTAAGAACAATTAAGCACATTCATTGTTCATTGAAACTAATTGCGCTTAAAAACCCACAACAAGCTTAATTTTAAAAAATCATTTCATAAAATTTCATCAATGTCAAGTTTTTTGTCATCATTTACCTAAAAATTTCCTTTATGAGTTATTGACCACTTTATTATGCGGTTAGAGCACAGTCATATGGATGCAGTTTGTATTATTTTGACATACATTGTGAGTTCTCATTAGTTTTTAATTGTACTATGTTTATAAAATGATAAATGAAAGATAAGCAGGAAAAAATATTAATATTAAAAATTCATGAATCTTTACTTCAATAAGTCATTGCTCATATTCTAGACAGCAACCCATTCTCGTTAAAAGATATTTCAACATCGAAAGAATTGTAATTATGAACATTGGTTTGTTGTTGTAGCACTTTGCACTTCTTGCTAACCACAAGATAGACTTAAAACAATTACTAAAGCCACTAGATATTGTGGTAGTAATTATGACGTTCTTATTGAGCATCGAGAGTAGTAATAAATGATGATAAACGATCTCACTACTGCTGACGAAGTAGCTCTCAATGTTTTTTTCAACGCCCCATAACTGAATATGCTTACTTATCTGACAAAGTCACGAAACCTTTTTTTAATTTAGTCGCCTAATTGCATTTTAATTAATTGCAAAAAAAATTCTTGTGCCATTTACAGATCAACCGCAGATGCCACCCCTGACGCCTGGAACAAATAAGAAGCTAACTGAGGCGCTGCATGCATCGTTTGCGTCCTGGGAAAAAGAAGTACAATTATTTAAAATTACCAAAGGTATGTGCCATTGTCTGTCATATGATAAGTAAATGCAATTTAATTAATGCTCACCACTGTGTTTTGACATATTTATAAATGGACACCTGCTCTCTTTCTGAGAATATTCCTTCTTTCACTTTGTTGAGAAAGAGGTTCTTTGTTTTATTTTGACCGCAACAAAGCAACAAAAAGTGTTTGTATTATTCATTTACACAAATGTTCAAAATGTGAATATCCAGCACACGTTTGCATGGATGAATTTTATTTTCTCTCGCTTGCTACTGCCTGGTTCTGATTTCACATCATCATTTTAAGCAAAAAGATTTATTATTTATTCAGTTTCATTAAAATGCACTTATATTTTCCTTCTCGCTCTCACTCATTCGCTCGCTTCAAGTTTTTTTACGTAATTTTTTGTTGGGATTTCATCAACTTATTTATTTTTTTCAATTTAAATGTGTTGAAAACGAAGAAGAACTTTACCTCAAATATATATATGTGTGTATTGAAAAATTTGAAATTTAAATTAAGGCGAAGCATTTAATTTATTGTTTGTCTTGCTATTCTTAGTATGATATTTTGTTGCGCTTCTTAGTGGCAAGTTAAATATACGAAAATAAAAGAATCACTCAAGGGATGATCATTTTGAGACTGCTGCAAGAGAAAAAAATATGCCATTATGCCTTCTACAGAATTGAAACAAAAGAAATCATTAAGTTATTAACATCAGACACAAAAACAGTGGAATGAATAACTCAAAAAAATATATACACAACACATAACGTTAATTTTAATGCGAATTGTCTCGAATCTTTTTTCGTTTGCTTTGTAAATCAAGCTATTATGGAAATTATCGGTCATTTTAATTATAAAAATAATTTGCATTGAAACGACCAAAGCAAGATGATGAACTCTATCAGCTGGATTTTTATTCAATTTTTGAATGCACATTTCGCTAAACCACATTCATTATTATGTGACATAAAGCCCGCATGGCAGAATATTTCAATGTCAAAATCGTTATTGAAAGGGCGAGTTGCTGACTCTGATTGCAGAACAAAAGAACTTAAACTAATTGATAATAATTTATTAATATATTTTTCTTTCTCTTCCATTAGATCCCCGTCTGTGGACTCCAGAACATGTTCTAATCTGGCTTAACTGGGCAAAGAAGGAATTCTCCTTAGAAATCAACTCTTTTGAAGCATTCTTTAAAATGCATGGACGTGATATTGTGGGATTGGGTCGTGAGGGTTTTCTAGCCGTTGCACCTCTCTACACGGGCGACATTCTTTGGGAGCACTTAGAAATTTTATTAAAAGGTAAAAAAAAATTTAATTTATGCAAACTGTTACTTGCTTAATTCTTTAGATTCCATTAAAATTTTCTACGCACTACAAAATGCTTAATTTAAATAACAATAGAATAATACTAGCGTTACCTAAAATGAACCAATCAAAAAGATGTGTAATTTTTATTTAATGAAAGAGTATAGAGTAGCACTTTGATCTTTATCGTATTGCATGCAAAGAATTCTTCTCAGTTAGTAGACAATAACAAAATCCAGATGTTCCCAACCCTACCTAATAAGCGAAAATGTATAAAAAGATTATAATCGAGAGATATGATTTATTCATAATGGCTGATTTTACATTGAAGAAGAGACGACCCTTGATTTAATTTTAGTTCCAATTATGGAAAAAATGAAAGGCAAATTGTGTTGCAACATAAAAGAGCGACTTGTTGCTGCATACGTTTATTTTTATTATGGAAAAAAAATCAAATTGCATGTTTTGATTGAGTTGAATGAGCAGCAAATAAATAAATATGAAAATTCAATTGAATTTTTTTCGTTCTTTCTGTCGCTTGAAAAGGGGTTGTTGCATACATTTTCTCTTCACTTCATTTCCTTCCTTAGAAATTCAATTATTTATTCGATAAGATAAGAAATGTCCACTTGTTGATTTCCTGTGAAAATAGAATAGAAATCTAATTTATTTTCTTCTTAAAGATTGTGAAAAATCGTCGTCGAGTGACCAGCAAAATCTCTACGAAAACGTATGCGTAAGCAATTCAAGCACTAATACAACGACATCATCAACGGACTTAAGTGATTTCATTAGCAATAGTAGCACAACGACTAGTGGCAATACAACAGTAACAAATACGAATTCATCGTCAAATAACAATAGTAACAACAATAGCAATCAATTAAATGGACAAGATAGCTTCTCTACATCGACTGCTGGTGGTAAGTACAAGTATTCTTACATTTTAAACTTATTTTTTTCTTTTCTTCTGAAAGAACATTCATTTTCAATTGTTGAATTTATTTAAATTTCAAACGGTCAATGGCAATTGTCTGCGCAAAACATGAAACAAATTTTTCATTTTTTTTTTAAAAAAAACAAGAGCTACAGAGAATTGTTATGAATAGAAACATATGTAATGCGCGTGTATAGATAGCGTTCTATTTTTAATATTCATGACAGCAAATTTTATTTTCATATGATGCGTCAATCTCTTCCTAATGAACTTTTTTTTATCTCTCTCTCACTGTCGACTCAACTGACTGACATTGCGTTTCTGACTCCCTAAAAAACCTTTATTCTCAATTCTCAATCTAAAAGCCATGTTTATTTCACGGTCGAGCTAGCACATTCGGCGAATTGTTAATGAGTATATGTCTCACTGCAGACAAAATTCTGTCAGAGTCCAAAACAAAGACACACGGTGCGGAATAAAGCTTTGAAATTAAAAAATTCTAAAATTTGAATTTTATGTAAATTTTTTTGTTCCTAACCATGTGCGCGTAATAGAGTTCGAAAATATATAATTCTAATTTCGATGTGGTCATATCGTACGACTAAAAATCATGGTCAGAAAATAATAAAAATATATCGTGATTATAGATAATTTTACTGGCAAATCTTTTTGAGTTGTCAAAAATTAACAATAGGTTGTGCCAACATCTCGATGCCTTTATCTTGGTGTTTGTCTCACAAAGTAAAAAGAGACTGTCCAAAAAAATTAATTAGAATCTGTAAACCATGACCACCATCGTGTCTGGAACGATTCACTTGACTGTGATAAACCTAAAAATATAAAAAATGAGCCTTACTTTTTTCGGCCATTTCAAAACAAGTATTTTCAATGCAATAAACTTCATTGTTTTGTGCTATGCTTTTAATGATGCTAAATTATGCGTTTTTAAGTTTGTATCTTTCACTCATTCTGTGTTGTTTTTTTGTATTTCATGTGTACACACATATGTGTGTCTGAAGAGCTATAAAAAATCACTTCTGTAACGGTTTTACTTCCGTCCATCCGTTGTTGCGCTTTTTTGTTGTTAATAAACATTGGAAATTTTTGTTGTTAAAATAAGCAAATTAATCGACATGCTGTACAGCTCTATCCATAGAACAGGAGAGAGAAAAAGAGAAAAAAGACAAAATTCCAAAAGGTTTCAACTTTTACTACAACTGGTTGCTTATCCATTAAATTTATACTTCATTCACTCACTCTCTCGCGCAAAAAAAAAGTATAATTAGCCGATTGCTGTAGATTGCCATCGATTGAGAGACAATGGAGATAGAGAGAATGGCATAATAGTATTATGCGAAAGAAGAAAAGAGAAAATTGGAATATTGGAGTTAATAAGAAAATAATTAATCACTTTTGTGCAGCTCACGAGACAAACGCCTGCAATCACGCAACGCTGCAAATCATGCAGAAAAAGCGCAAAATGAGATTTTTATGTTTTACATTGTCAAATCATAGTTAAATAGCTTTTTATTGCCATTATATGAGAACGACAGCAATTGATCGATTACTCCGTCTCAAAGCATTATCCAACATGTGCATTAAAATTACAGTAGAGAAAAATGTCAATAGAGAGCTCTTTTTTTGTCCATTCACATTAAAATCATTTCTACCATTGCTGTCGCTTTATTTATTTAGCATTTTTTTAAAAACTTTTTTCCATTGAGTTCATTAAACTTGATAATATTCATTCGCTCATTTCATTGATGGAAAGCTCGAGCGATTCACCGGACACATACAATACGCTTAGTGTCTTTTTTTAAACTTCATTTCAATAAGTTGTATCATTAAAATGTGCATACATAGTGGAGAATGGAGAGTGAGTGATTAAAATAATTATGATGCAGTAGTACATGCATATTGCGTCTCTCCACTTGCCATATGTATGCATAAAATGCGAATTGCTCAAAACAACAAAAAGAGAAACATATTAAGACGCGTGAAATGAGTATGGTGATTAACGTGTATGGCTTCTAAAGATGGGAAGTACACTGTTAAAATGAGATCGAATGAAACAAAAAAAAATTAGCATTGCAGAAACAAGTTTGGATGTGCTGTATAAATGTTTATTAACTGAATATCTATTAGCACTTGGCGTCTTTAATTGTAAGCATGATAGCTTTTTCAGATTTTTTTCTTCTTTAAAAATTGCAAAAATGAATTAAAAATTTCAAACCCACACATCACATCAACACTAATTTGATTTTCATAGTCATAAAATGCAAAAATTTAATCTGCATATTTAAAATTCAAAAAATCACTCATAATGACATGACATGCAAGAGAGACCTCTAAAATAATAAGAAAATAAAGAAAAGAGAAGGAGAAGACTTTATGCAAATTTCTTTAATGTGACTAATAAAGCGAAACTATTAAAATAGTTTAATTAATGCATACGACACAAGGCGAAAATTATTGAATGAAGCAGATGCAAGAGAGTGAAAGAAAAATTGGCATTAAAAATTGTTGCTTTAAGCTTCAAGCAGTTCATGATGTTGACACAATCAGCACACAGTGGAGATAAATTTTTCTTTTCTTTCTTGCATACGATTGATAAAGTGCTGCTGTTGCATATTTAATTATGCATAAGGTCTTATCACATATTTTATAAGCATGCACATAACCGCAATCACTCTTTTACTCTCAGTGCTGGCATTCATTCCAAGAACTTGAATGATAAACATGTGTGCATACCATGTCATATTGACATTTTATCAATGAAAAAATTTGTAGACTACAATTTTAATGAATGAGTTGATGGATTAGGCGTCACCATCCCTTATGTTTTGTAAAGCTTCCATTGAAATAAACAAATAAACAAAAGAGCTGAAAATTTCAAGTTTCTTCAGCAGATTCGCACGTGTTCAACTTTCAATAGAAGTGCGTTTAGAATGTGCTCGTATAAAAGTAATATTCATGTCAGCCAACTATCAAATTCCAGTGAATTTCTTGCTTATGGAATATGTTGAGATGATTATATATTCAATGTAAGTAAGAGTGTTGCTGATGAATGAACGCATTACTAACCCAGAGAAGAGAAGCGACTTCCGGTTCTGTCACATATCAAAAACTACTACTACACATACTTTATGCCTTATGCATTCCTTTTACTTTCTTCTTTGCCATATATTTCATCATGATATTTATGTCTACGTCAAAAGAAAACTGTATGTATGTCTTTCTCTTTTTGGGGCCTTAATGCTTTGAATCAATCCTAAAACGGAAAAGCTATTGAAAAGTGCATACAGTCGATTCGAGGAATTCACAGAAAATTAGCCGCGTGTCTAATCGATCGATATTCGATATATCATCACATTTTTTTTTGCCACAAAAACCAACCGGAAATTGATCAATAATTGAATGAAGCATATCAATGATCCCATTAAATTCTCTTCTGTGACCCGACTGCATTCATTTAATTTTGTTTTTGTTTTTTTTTTAAATTAATAAAATTCAAATTTTCTCTTCTGCTGCACAAAAAAGTAAAAATTTACGATCACATTGTGTCAAATCGAAGAAATCAATTTTGAATAATAAAGCCCCTTCCCTTCTCTTTCTTTTTCGTGCAAGTTTTATTGACTCTTTTCTCAAATAAGAGTTTTATGCTTCTTTAATATCCGAATATCATAAACATAAACAAGCATTTATGTTCATAAATTGATTTATTGTCTTTTCATCTTTACTCTCAATCATTTTGTTTGATTCTTTTGCGACTCAAATCAGATTTTGTGTTTTAATATGACTTTTAGACCTACTTGCTCTTCTTTCTCATGCTTATACTAGAGTGTAGAGGGGAAAAATTAAGAGATAATTCAATTAAGTGGCCTCTAATTACAGTCGAGAGAGAGAAGAAGGCATTTCTCTCTATATATATGCCGAGAATTTAGAGAAAGAAGCGATCAAAATGAATTAAACGACCGGAAGTTCATCAACGTCGTCTTTTTTTAGTAGAAAAGAAATAATTTTTTATTCTCTCTATATAATATTGAAGAAGAATCATAGGTAATAGCAAACGAAGTAAGAAATTAACATTCAATTTTCGTATCGCGTTTTAATCATCATCATCGAGTCAGTGAAATATTATATTCATGTCTCATGATTTTATTCAGGCAAACAAAAAGCCATACCATGATGATTCATCGCCAAGATTTTCTTTATTTATTGTAATAATTCGTGACAACGGCAGATTGCTACTGCTTTTGATTTCTTTTTATTCTCACTTGTCATCATCATCATCAACAACATCAAAAACATCTACATGAGACAATGTAATGTGCGTTAATTTTAACTTCTTGATGACCCATGTCGGCTGAGTTCAATTGAGCGCTCCCGGGTTACAACATACAATATACTTTGCTTCTTTTCTTTCAATCCTCGGGGATAATTTATCTTAAAAATCATAATTAGATGATTACCATTAAAGGCGATTTCGACGGGAGTAATAAAAAAAAGCTTTACTGAAGCATTTTCTTTTGTTTTCGTTTTATGATTTTTTACTAAGCAGCTACTAGTGTTAAGCGAAAGAAATTTTTCATGCTGTGCGTGATTGCCACACACAGAAGACTAAAATATAATATATGAAGAAAAGTTCATATGACAATGTTTGCAATTAGAAAGCCAATTGAGTGTGTGACGTAGATTAATTTCATAATTGAAAAACTCATAGAACCGTAAACTTCAACCACCACAAATTATTTTATTCAAAGCATTTAAAAATTTAATCGAAAATGAAAAATCGCTAAAAAAGAGTTTAGTTTTTTTCGTTACGCACATTTGAATTTTTCAACTAACTCAAGTCGCGATAGTAAAATCATTATGAAAGAACATAAAATATAATTAAATGGCAGAAGCTTTTTGAGATAGAAAATGAATGTTAATGGCGAAAAGTGATGGTCATTTTGTTGGCAACGATGTGTGATACAATTGCTTAAAAGAGAAGAAGCCTTTGAATTTTTTTAAGCAAAATAATGAGATTTAATGACTTATTGTTATGAAATAATCAACGCGTTCTGATTTCATGTGAATCATAAAGATAGTAATTTTTGAATTCTCTCCTCTGTTCCAAAAAGTGTGTATATATCATCAATGTCATTGCGTTCACTTGATTTTTTATATTTTGTTGCAAGATATTCATTTTCATGTCCGTTTATATGTACGATAAAAAGTAAATTAATTTTTTATCAATGACGATGCAATTAAACAATCAAACGACACATCGTCGGAAAAAAGAACAATCATTTATTAACATGTCGGGTCTCAATGACGATGCAAAGAAAAACCGCTTGTTTGCTGAAAAACAATTAATTGCTGTTTTAAAGCACCTTCATTATGATAAATAATTAATAATGGTGGTAAATTCGTGACCACAATTTGACTTAATCTGGATCAGATAAAACGCGGTAGAATGAGTTTGGAAAATACTCAAGTAATTTATTCACCTCGCAGTTGAAGTCTTTTTTTGGTAATTTTTATTTCCGCATGCTGCGTGTCACAGTGTTCAGAATAAAAGACTGCTCTAACTGGTGCAGTATTTATTAAATCATTATACGCAAGAATGAAGCAAAAAATTAATAAACAGCGGTTGACGCTAATAGCCCCGAAGCCCTTCTTAACACCATCCTTAGTAGTTTTCATCTCTTACTGTGACACACAATTATGCCCACCAGCTGTTTTCAATTTAATTTCTTTCACAATGCTGTTAGCTTTATTATTTAAATGAAAGTGATTTTCATTAAATTGTATCAATATTTTAACAAAAACTTCAAAAGGCATCGCAAAGGGCACAAACAGACAGACCGTAATGAATATATTTCCTCAGTCACTTTTCATCTCAAAGATTCCCCATTGTTTATTGACAAAGTAGCGTATAGTGAGAACATATAAGTATAGAAAAGAAATCTCTTTCTTATTTGTTTGTACTAAATTCATAATAATAATAATAATTTAATTTTTAATGTCTTTCGCTCCCTTTGTGCTCATCTGTAATAAACAACAAAGTTTCGTGGAAAGGAACATTAAGTGAGATTTGATTCGATTTAAGAGATGAAAGAATAATCCTATCAGAGTAATTATTTCTTCTCTCATTTACTCACTCACCCGCCTCAATACAATAATGATGATTATTCAATTTCGGATGATGAGCAAAGAGGGGAGAAAATTACCATAAAACACATAGCGGTATGAGGATAAAAGACGTAAATTACATCACTCACAGTGATCTCTCTAGTCTAATTTAATTGGATGTTCAGTAAACAAAAGCAATATACGATGAAGAGGTTGAGCCATCATCTTTATATTTCTTTTCTCTTCTTCACTAGATTCTTACGCGCCATAATGAGTGAATGAATAAGAGATCTACATTGGCTCATGATCGCATGATTTCAATCGAAATAACAAAAGAAACGAAAATTATCTCCTATTCTTCAGCTCAATGTGCGATGGTAGGCGAGTCTAAGCACTGTGAAAATTCAATGATTTGCTTGAGAGCGCAACTAGGCTATGCGTCAAGTTATTTTTCTTTTTCTTGATATTCGATTTATGTAATATGGACTTGCATTATTTTCATTTTTGCCCTAGAACGAAGCATCTTCTCTTGAGAGCTAAATTAAATGATTCAATGCTGAATCTTAAAATTATTGCATCTTCACTCTTACTAACTGCTCTTGAAAATTAATTTATTAATTTATTTTATAAAATTTTGCTAATGTTTTACAACAAACATCCATTCTACGATGAAGGTCGTATATTGAAAAAAATTATAGTTTCATAAAAGTTTCGTTTGTAATTATAGCTATCGTTGTCCATATGAAAATGCCATATTGCTCAAAAATAATATTCGACCCTGAATTGGACTCTTTAATTTTATATTTTATTATTTTCTCGACTTGATGCTTATCCTAGTGTGACCAATTTGAAACAAACATGCCCAACCTCAATTTTCTGAAGATCGCAGACACTCGATTTTGTGTTATTTGAGAGGCCTCTACGTACGAGATTACGTTAGAATTGTCAATAAAGCGTGAACTTTGAACTGATTCATCGAGGTTGTTTTAAATTTAAACGAAAGCCCATCAACGTTATTGCCTTGATGGCTAATTTAAGACACAAATTGGTCAGCAGTGAATTGGCAGAAAAATAAAATGAAATATCAAGGACACTCCGCTTAAAATTCATTTAATTTAATACCCGCAATTAAATTGCAAACTCAGTATTCGTCAACCAATAGAAAGATCAAAAAAAAAATTGGTGAAAGTACTCAATTGCGGATTGGTGTACTTTAGCACATTTTTGGCGCCCAGATCAGTGTTTGTTACGAATAACAGAGTTAGCTAATTCGTTTTTAGGAACAGAGACTTTACCTTAAATACAAACGATAAAACAAAGTTGAGTTGCAAAACTACATGTTTAGTTGTCAGCTTTTCAATTTGATTACAACAATCAGAATTTCTGTGTGTGTACTAAGTTAAAGCTAGATTTCAGAAGCTTCCTTGAATATAAATTCTAATGATGTAACCATATTCAAGTTTATAAGAAAATTTCCATCGAAATCAACTTTGCATTTATCAGCATTATAAATATGAAAATTTATTGTGCTAATC
>JACWBX010003121.1:0-14852 GCA_014622435.1 Polypedilum pembai
AAATAAAATTTCTAATGACTTAAAAGATTTTATATTAATAAAAACATTGATTTAAATTAAATTTGCATTTGTTTATATTGGAAATTGTGAAAATTCAATCTGTTAATCTCGTATTATTCAAGTATCGCAATAATTTAAATTGATTTAGATTTTAAAATTCATTCATTACAGTAGATTCTATTTACGTAAAAATAACGGTTAAATGGAATTTGAAATAAAAAAAAGCGGCGACGAAAATAATCTTAGCAATCCGGAAAAAATTTTCTGATCGCAGCGCCCTCAGTGGCGAATTTTGGAACTAAACTCCATATTGAAATTTTAATTCGCAATATCTCGAATAATATAAATTCGAAGTATAAATTGAAAGCAAAAAACCACAAGTCTTTAACTATTATAGTTTTCGAGATCTCGCGCCTCACCGAACAGCCGAACAGCCAGCCAAAGTGAAGATATAAGCTGCATTGTTGTAAACAAAAATGCGCTAAAAATATTTTTATGGATTTGTCTTCACCCTCATACATAAATGTGGTTCGTGATATAAGTTGAATATGTATTTATTGAAAAGCTCATAAAAATATTAAGCTTTCGAACATTTATGGGTTTATTATATATCGGATAGTAATGGATAGGTATAATGAATTTTTTGATTGGAATTTTTCCAAGTAGAGATAATTTTTTAATCCTCTTTCTACAATGTGAGTCAGATAGAGCAAGAAAAGGATTTCATTGCATTTTTACCAACAATAAAAATCCCTCAGCAAAGAAGGGTTTTAATGAATGAATGTAAAAATCCTTTTTCTCAATAAAATTTCTCCATTCTTTTAGCATTCCCACATGAATCGTTCATTAAATGCAATTTAAGATCCATGGAAACCATTCATCCTCAAATTACCATATATTTCATAATTAACAAAGCGAAAGAGTGAATGGCTAAAGATGAATGCAACACTGGATCAAAGCACAACATCATTCTTTTCATTAACTTTTTACAATCACAGAGAAGAAAAAAAAGAGAGAAGTTGAATGCAACGTTCATTCACTTTATGTTATATCTTTTTACTCTTTTGACTTTTTAGAATTGTAAATTGAATGAAATAACATTGCACTTTGATAGAAATGAAAGTATGAATGAAGTTTTCAAATGATTGATTTATAGCTAAACAAATTTAATTATAAATCAAAAAGCAATTAAAAAAGCTATAAATAAAAACTTACTCATTAAAGTCCAATAAAAAGCATCAATATTCAAATATTTTAGCTCCTTTCGTCTGCATTCTGCAATTTTTTGAATAAAAACCTCCTCCCAAGCGTTAAGTTTAATGAGCTTTATACGTAACAGTATTTCACGAATTTTTTTCAACCGCTCATCACTTTGTTTCTAGTATCAGCATCAACATCGTCGCAGCAAGAAAGAAGAGCAAGTTTTTTATTTCATTTTATCATCATGAAAGAGAAAGAAGAAAAGAAAAAATTAATTACATTTTATGTTTCCTCTATTCACAGTTACATTGCTACAAATAACGATGATGGAATGAAAGGGAATGAGTGAAGTAAAAAGTAACAAAAAGAGAATTGAGTTGAACACGAAATAGAAAAAAAAAGTTTAAAAGAGAGTGAAGAAATTATGCATCAAAAATGATAAAGCAAGAGAGAAATTAATTGTAAAAGTTTTTAAATTGAAAGAAAATGAAGGAGAACAACAGAGAAAAAAATAGAAAGAGAGTAGATAATAAATTGCCTTTTTCCACCTTCTGTAATTTTTCATTATTCATCTTTTTACGCTCTTTCTCTTCTATATCCTTTTTTATGAACACAAATTCTGACATTTTCATGATGTAAAGTGAGGTACAAGCGACAGTAAGAGAAAAAGACACACTGTGTAAAAGCACCATTGGATAAAGCGTAAACAAAGTAGAAAGTAAATATCAAAAATATTTTTGTGTGACTTTTATAGTTTTTGATTATCATATCACATTTATGACTTGAAAAATCAATTTTAACTAAATAATTTTAGAAATCAAAAATAACGGTTTAAATGAATTCAAATTTAATTTGTTGTCAACTTCGCGTTTTTTGTTTACATTTTCAATTTTAAATTTTAATTTATTAAATTCGTTTAACTATTGTCATAAAGAACAAAAAAAGCACTTCTCAAAAGTTTCATAGCCTAAAATATTTTGAAACAAAGCATTTTTGTCCCTTTTTGTAACCCATTTTCCCAATCTTACCGCTCCAATTTCAGAATTGCGTGACATATTACGTCCAACAATGAATTGTAATGGCAGCATCACAATTATGGTCACCACGGATCCAATTAAAGAGCTTATACCCAATTTCAAATAAAGACAATAGACTACAATTATAATCTACACAAAAGAGAGACGAAAAATTAAAATGAAATAAAACGATATGTAGGTAGAAAGGCTTTTATCTTGAAACAATTAAAAAGCCATAAAGTCAGAGTCTCTTCAACAATAAGCTAACCTTTAATGGAATTGAATAAACGTAATGGCAAATCCAGAAAAAGGACATTACATTGAGGCAGTCTTCTGACATTAAATTGGTAATCGTCCCAGGGTCGTTGTTGTTATTATTTATGTCACACTTGTCATCCTCATTTTCGTTTGTTTTGTTATTTGCAGAATTCTCCGAATGTTCATTCGAATTTGTTTTATCTGCTGAACATTCACCGTCGTCATTTTTTACTGTTGCTAAACAGCAACCAGCACTTAAACAGAGTGTTTTTCTATAAATTAATCCTTGTAATGCATTTTTAATCTTTATTCCCTCCATATTCATCAAATGTGTTGACGCTTGTGAGAATGTTCCTTGCAGAAGAAAAGAGATTAAAACAATGCAAGAAATTATCCAGCCATTTCCGATAAATTCACTCCAAGTCACATTTGGGTCAAAGTTATTTATCATTAAACTTGTTTCATTATTATCACTGCTGTTGCTAGAGACAATCGATTTCCCAAGCGATGCACCTGATGCAACCATCGTGCTATTGTTTGCATTCGATAGTTGTAAATTTATAAATTCAACAATGTACGATATTGATAGTGGTCCAATAAGGCCGCATAAATCACCGAATAATTTAAATATGCCACCAATGATAAACATTTTCCAGCAACTTTTCATGTAGCACGTCCATAACGACACTTGTTTATTCTATAAGCAAACGAAAAAGATGAATTGATAAACATTTTTGTATGTGATGATAGTTTACTATTGTTCTAATGGTTTTATGCCTTATTGCCATCATCATCAACAGCATGCAACATGCATGGATATTTTAAACAATTGTCCTTAAAAATGGTGCATGTGAGTCATAAATTTATAAACTTTTCGTAAGCAAAGCTGAATGTTAATATGAAAAAGTTTAGAATCACACATGATGACACTCATGTGAAAAGTTGGAGTCAACAACTTAATTTTACTGCTAATCCATCCATGAGAGGCTTCAGATACTTTTAAAACTATTGTATAGAGTTATAAATATCAGTGGCAATGACTACTAGTTGGTGAGTTATTGCTTAGAAACATAGCAAGTGGCGGAAGTGAGAAAAAAGAATTAAAAATAACAGTTGCATGAATTTTACATTGCGGTTGTGCCTTGTGTTGCTGCTGTTGCTGTTTTAGCCGTGAAGCATCTCTTTCTCATAACAATCGTGATAGCGTAGCAGCAAAAAACGAGCACTGAATAAATAAAAATTTGTTTCAGCTTTTTCTCTTGTGTTTTTAAAGAGGCAACATAAGAATTTAAATACACATCCGATATATTTTTCTTTCCTCATTCTTTTCCTATTTTTCACTTACTTCACTTCACGCTCTTTAAAAGTTCATTGTCTGATAGTTTTATGATGCTAAAAAATTTTAATTAACTCGACAACTTCTCAACTGATTCATCTCAATTAAATTTTAAAAATGCGGAAGCATGCAAGTTTTACACATATCAAAGAAGCTCTTTCCTCTTCTCCTTTGACTTTCACTCACAGAGCTTGCATGACACAAAATGAACTTTTTAATCGCCCAGAGCTGTCATCAGCAAAGTAAGATGAAATTGCATGCATTCTTTATAATGTCAACACTTCTTTGACTTTACTTTGGATAAGTTCTTTTGGAATTTTCATCAAAAAGGACCGCTGTGTCAACTTTTATTTCATCAACGACTAAATTTAAAACACATTAAGGTTAATGTTACTACACAAGCGTGAATTGTAAGCTTCTTTCGGTAAAAAATTTCTTTGCAAAGTCCAACATTAGTCGGCACAATAAAAAAATAAAGCTTTAATTCTTCTGCTCAAGTGCACAGCGACTGACATTTATCAAAGCGGATTACTTTCAAACAAGGCAAGTAAAGAGAAATTTTCATGTGACTCACCTTATAGCTCTGATATATAAAAAGAAATTGATCATAGTGATAACGACTCGTATCCTTCTCAGACAGACTGCCCAAATCGCTTAATTCCAATGGTCGTAAAAAGCCCTTACATAAAAGCGGCATCAACCAGTAAAATGTCATTTTCGAGAAAAATGTTGAATATGGATGAAGCATGTATGGGACATTCTCTTGTGATAGTATTGTTGAATCACACGATTTGGATGTTATTAGTGGCAAGCTCTGGAATGAAATTAATAAAATTTTATTTTCAAAATTACAAAACGATGTGAAAATTTTTTTTATTGTGTGTGAAAAACAAAAGAATGAAAAATTTTATGGAAATTTATTTGATACGTATGAGGGAGATGAATGTTTTTCTATTTGTGTTTCATTTCCAGTTCAATACACAAATGTGAATGAAAATAAACAAAAAAATAGTTGAATGCATAGATAAAAGATTTGTGTGTGTTGAAAAATCTTTTTTTGTGTTGAATTAATTTTATTAAAGTTGCAATGTACAAATAAATCATTTTTATCGTAATACGTGACAAACTCCACGCTTCAATTGCCCATCAACACTTCATTAACTGACAATTGATTAACTACGGCATGTTTAATATTAACAGCACTAATTAATTAATTTTATACACGAGCAAACATTCACAAATGCCTTATCAGTCAATCAATCAATCTATCCTTCTCTCATACTCTCTTTATCTTTCTTATCAGTCAGTTTACATTATGTAAACAAACAATTCATTGCCACAATTCAGTCCCTTCTTACCTCAAAATAAATTGTTGAACTGTCACTCAAAATGAGTCCACAAAGCAGTAGCAACAGTCCGGTTTGTATGATGAAATTTAAGCTAGTAGCATCTGTGACATTTTGCACGTTTATCCACTTCAAAATCCTTAGAAAGCACAAAGCGATTTCTGTTGAGTAGAAATTTTTTTTATTTGACAAGTTTCTTGTTACTAGAATTTATTAATGTTTTTACCTGATAACACAATCAAATAAATCCATCGTATTGCTGAAATATTAAAAAAAATTAAGTTTATTCTAAATTAAAGAAAATTTTCACATACAAATAAATTATGTCATTTCACATAAAAAAGTGAGTTAAAAAGTATCACTAGAAGGAAGCAATGAAGGAAGAGAGTTAAGAAACTTTTTCAACTCGTGCAAGAAATAAACTTTTACATTGTGCAGCAATTAAGAGTGAAAATGGAGGTAAACTTTGAGAGGTGAAAAAATTTTCACAAAACTTTCAGTTCGTGGTAGAATTTGAACAATTAAGTGGAGCAATTAAAAATATATTGCGATAAATTTTTCCCTCGATGAGACTTTAAAGTGCCGAAATGAGAAAATTTTGCGCACAATGGAAACATACTGAATTGTAAAGCGTATAACATTTTAATTTTATTCATGAGTCTGTGTAATTCATTTAATTTTCGCGTTGGGCGGAAAGAGCTTAGAAAGTCTCAGTGCATATGTAAAAATATTTTCTTGGTTAAATGAAGGTATAATTAAATAAAAATATTTTCACTTAATTAAAATAACATGCATGAATGTTTGATACATGAAGAGGAAAAAGATATGTACTGGAGCTATTGTTTCACTTTCGTTTGACTTACTTCCGTTGATTCGCGGAAGGATTAATTATGAATTTGATGAAAGATATTTCTTCTTTTTCATTTAAATTAGAGGAAGAGAAAATGAAAGAATTTTCTAAATTTTTCCGTTGAACTTGAATTTTTAATAACAACTCTAGGGAAAAAAACTAAAAAAAGCAAACATTTGAGAAAAATTAAGCGACATAAATTAATTACGATTTGATTGTACAGATAACAAAATTTGCAGAATATTTTACGTATTTTAAACTCTGAAATTTCAACTTTCATTTTATAAAATGTCCATTCTGAAAAGTTCTCCAAATAATTTTTCCATATTCATTAACTTCAAACCACAAAAAAGGAAAAATTACATCTGACTATAATTCATGTTACCACAGCACTATAACAGCCACTTTATTTGCGAATATGTAAAAAAAACTTTACTCCAAAAGCTGCACAACGATATCAAGGGCTGAATGCTAGAGCGAAAGGAAAAGAAAAATAATTTATGCGTTGAGGATATTGTGCGAAAATTAATTGAAACTCAACGTTCATTTAACACAATTTATTCGATGGTTTGAGACAATTTAAGAAAATTCAATTTGTGAACATTCATAAAAATGTCACTTTCCTCTTTCTCTCACAAAAACCTTTTATTGTTCAAACGATGTCACCACACACATATCACGTAGAAACATACACATGAAAAAATATTTATTGTATTCATTAAATCATCTCACCTGATTTACTCTTGCGTATTTCTATCAACCGTAACAGAATGGCTGTTGAAATGATTGAAATAAAGAAGAACAGAGCGCTCTTCGTTTCGTATGATGTTGATGAAAGTGCTTCACTGTCATTTGTATGTGTCATCAATAAATAAGCAACACTTACATCACAGGCTGATACCATGCACAGAACAATCAAAATGACCGATCGTAAATTATGAAAACGCAATAATGTCCTATTTTTGTATGTAAGAGAGAGAAACGCATATTTTTAGTACATGAGCAATCACTCAGAGTAAAACTCAAACACCTATTTGCCATTTTAAAATTATGTGAAAAACAATGAATGTAGAACGATTTAAAACTGCCTATGACAACCAATTTTCTATTCATTTGGACATTGCTATGCGAATGGTGAAAGATTGAATGACACAGTCATAAAATTTCAATTCACTATGTGATATGATGATTGAGGAGAGAAAAGAAAAGATATATGACACAAACAGATGATGAATTTTACAGACTATTTTATGTAGACGAGATTGTGTGAATTTTTAATAGCTTGTTGTATACATCTCATTTGTCATGCATTTTTGTCATAACATAAAAGCTGCTGTTATTTTAGCAAACTAAACATCATATCAAACGATGGATTCTGCTAGTGTCATGAAGCATTGTGAACCACGAGAGTAAATAAATGTTCGATTTTGACATAATATTAACAATTTTGTGAGGCTTTTGTTTGTATAGATATTTTTGGCAAATTCAATTTGATGCAACAAATTTAATTTTGCAACAATTTCAAAAAGCTATTAAGAAATGTACATCTATGAAATAATCAATTTTTAAATATTCAAATTCAATTTTGTCAATGTGAAATTTTAATTAAATTAATTGAACTTTCTTCACTGTTCACATATAAACAGAATATTTTCCATTCATTAGTTTTTAGAAATTATATTGTTGACACTCGCATGTTAGCAAATACATACTATAGCTCGGCATATATTAAACTGATTTAACATTCATCCGACAAATTCCACAAAACTTCATTATATGACAATGTATTAGCATAAGAATCTTTCAGTTTTGTTAATGATGCATACAATTTCCTTGAAATGAGATTTTGCTCATGACGAAGATAAAATAATTGAATTTTCCATTATTATTTAAAGTGACAGTGTTCCAATGTTTAAATTACAAATGATTGAGCTAGTTGGTTATTTTTAATTCTAACATTGAAATCTTTCAAAATTGATTGAGGCAATTATTAAGTAAACAATATGAATTTTTTCTATTAGAGATTTGATTTTGTGTGAAACTCAAAAGATACAATAAGCATGTAAGAAAAATCCAATTTTATATGCTGCATTATATTTTCCCTCTGTGTCTGTATGAATTATTGAAAAACCTTCATGATCTTATAGCATTCAAAACAGAAAAACTTTTCACTTATTCTATTTGAAACAAGTGAATTCAGATAATAATAAATATGAAATAAGCAGCAGTTATTCCATTCACTCCAGATATCTTCAAAAACACGTATGTGCAACATTTTTCTATATGAGTCAGTATAGCGCGAAGCGCTTCAAAATGTCAGAAGAAAAATGAAAGATAAGTGAAAAGAAAATATTTTATTGGAGAAATTTTTTGAAGTGTAAACAAATATACATAAATTGTTTTAGGAATGAAATATTTGCTTTTACAGCTTTTTTATATAAAATAGGATTTAAAAAATTTTCAAATCAAAAATGCTATATGAAGCTCATTTACAGAATATTAATGAAATCAATTTATTATATAAATTTGATCACAGGACATGAAAGACTTAATTGTCTATAACAGAGTTCCAAATTCACACATTCGATATTTACATAGTCAAAAAAATGAATTGCTTAACTGCGAAGTGACATGTCTAAAGCAATCATTTGCTATATTTAATAAAATGATATCGTTTAAAAGTGACTTTTTGCGGATATGATTTTAAAAATTGTTTGTTTTCTCATCAATCGGTTTTTTTGCCGTCTGTTTGTTTATTCAAAATAGGTAAATTCTATCAAATTTCACTTGAAGGCATATGGCAGGGTGTTGAGCAATCTATATATTTAATTTAGATATTCGATTCAAGAATTTACTTGATGTTCGATACAGGAACAAATTTTAACAATATGCATCCGCATATCATGTCTAAAAATATCGTAATCGATGATGCTAATGCAATTAAGAAATTCACTTCCATTTTATATGTTTATGTATATATTTTTTACTAGCCACTTCAATTTACTACACAAATTGATTGAATTACGGGGTATTGACACGTGAAAAAGTGATGCAAAACAGAACATACACTGATTAATTGCCACACACTTTTTCTGCTGCAGCAGTATACAGTATCATTTTTTTTACTTTTTGATTTCCCGAAACGATCGCGACTGATGTTCGAAGTGTACTGATCGTTTAAATTTAGCAAAGTAATTTTATTCTAAATTTTTTTAACTCTTTCGATTTGTTTATTTTAGGGAGAATTATGTTAGTATAACGCTTAGCGCATATATACACATTCATAAAAAAACCGGCATGATTTTTTTGTACAAACAGCTGTCTGTCTTTGTGTGCGAGGATGTAGAAAATTGCAAGTAAACATGAAATAAGTAAATCGATGATTTTCAATATTTACATACGTGTTTAAAGCAACGACGTCACAGAAGGTAATGCATGACTTATAACTTAATTCTTGAATATGACAATTCTTGAAAATTTTACATCATTCTTCTGTAGATTATTATTGTTATCAATATCAACTAGAGAAAGAAAAAGAAGAAAAGAAGAGTCACATGTTGTTGAAATTTGTGGTGAATTTCATAAAAGTAAAAGAGATAAGTTTTTATTTTTTGTCAAGTGGTTAAAATATCTTTATTTCATTGTGAAATATTACTTGGTAAATTATTTCCCAAATTTGCAGAGAAATTCGAATAATTACCTATTGTCGGCGAAGTAAATGGTGAAAAATATCGATTCGATTCTGAAAGTGGTGATTGAAGGCCAGCGATTTTTCTTTGCTTGTCATAAAACGTCGAGTTGTCACGAGTGAAATACTTTCTTTCAATAACTTTATCAAAAAATTTTTGCAGTTTAACGGCATTCGTTGAACCTGCTTGAATACTACGAAGTTCACGAGAATTAATATAAATTTCATCTGCACCAAGTTCCTGAGCAAAAGCCAGATTTTTACACACTTTTCTCTGTTTCTCGTCAATTAAATCATTTTTAGTACCAACAACTAAAATCGGAATCTGTAAATGAAGCTGTTTAATTAGAAACGCCGTTTTAATATACATTAAATACATATGGCAACAAAATGAAAATTAATTACCTGACAAATACCTAAAAATTGCTCTGTGTCCATGTCATCTGCTGATGCATTTGCTCCTTTTAGCACGTCCTTACCATCTTTATTAATTATTTCAAACAGCCAATTTTTCAAATTATCTTGTGATTTTCTATTTGTCAAGTCATGAACGAGCACTATTCCATTAATTTGTTGATAAAAGATATTTCTTGAAATTTTATGTGAAATTGAGCCACCAACATCAAAGAGTTCGATGAAAAATTGTTTCTGATGACTTGTATCTTCCTTATATTCATGCAATTTAACTTCTATTTGACAACCGACTGTTGTCCTATTTAAATAATTAGGAATTTCATTATTTAAAGCGAAAATGATAAATTAATGTTTGAGATAACTTACCAGCTATTTGTAAGCACTTCATTATTAGCAATAAGATGAACTAAACTAGTTTTACCACAGCCTGTATCGCCTAGAAACACGACTCTTACTTTATCTAACGACATGAGTGTTCAAAAAGTAGAAAATAAAATATTTAATGTCAGATGTATAAAACAAATTTGTAAACAAATCGACTAATAGCACTCTGGTGGTAAACACTTATAAAAAGTCGGATAATCGAAACTGTATATTCAATAATTTTGTTTACAAAAAAATCTTAAAATTTTAAAATAATTTAAATTAGGCTGTAAATATGAGTAATAATCAAGAATTAGTGTATGAAATCCCTAGTTCATTGAAGCAATTAGCTCGTCTTGTTGTTCGCGGTTTCTATACTATTGAGGATGCATTGATTGTAGATATGCTTGTGAGAAATCCTTGTATGAAGGTAAACAAACTTTATAATATTTTTATTTACATATAATAATTCATGAAATCATAGGAAGATGATATAGCAGAGTTACTTAAATTTGAAAAAAAAATGCTACGAGCCAGATTAACACTTTTAAAAAACGATAAATTTATGCAAGCGAGATTAAAAATGGAAACTGGAGTTGATGGGAAAGCACATAAAGTGAATTATTATTTTATCAATTATAAAACATTCGTAAATGTTATTAAATATAAATTGGATTTAATGAGAAAGAGACTTGAAACGGAGGAAAGAGATGCAACTGCTCGAGCTAATTTTAAATGCACAAATTGTTCAAAACCATTTACTGATCTTGAAGTCGATCAATTATTTGATCTTAATACTGGTGAATTGAGATGTACTTTCTGTGGAAGCTTAGTAGAAGAAGATATGGCGGCTATGCCACGAACAGATTCGCGATTGATGCTTGCAAAATTTAACGAACAACTTGAGCCACTTTATGATCTTCTTAAGCAAGTTGAAGGTATAAAATTGGCACCTGAAGTTCTAGAACCACAGCCAATTGATATTGATGTGATTCGTGGAATCGTCAAACCATCTGAAGCAATGCAAAGCGAAGTGTGGTCAGGTGAAGCAACGAGATCAACTTCTGGATTCATGAATGAAGAGGCAAAGGTAAATGTGACGATTGGTGAGATAGACACTGTTGATCAAAGTGCACAGAAGAAAGAACGACCTGTGTGGATGACTGAAAGTACTGTGGTATCAAAAGATGCAGAACCCGATGCTGAGTCGATGCTTGAAAAAGTTGCTCAAAGTGCAGTACTAGCAAGTTCGTGGCAAACACCAGCGCCACCTGTTACAACTACGTCCAAGAACAAGAAGGAGACTGAAGAAAATATCATGTCTGTTCTTCTAGCTCACGAGAAACAAACGACAAAAGCTAATAATGATGCTGTGAAAAATCTTAACAATCAAGATGATTCTAGCGGTGGTGACTCAAGTGGAGATGATGACGATGAAATCGATCGTACTGAAATTCGTAAGCCTCAAAATTATTTTTTATTAATAACAATAAAGCTTATAACATTTCTATCATTGTTTTAGCTAATATAGAACTTGAAATCATGAATGAAGATGAAGAGTCAGATGAAGAAGATGTACCTAAAGTAATGATTGGAAATAAATCTTATCCTGTGACAGAAGTAATGGATAATACAGAACTTATAGCAAAAATGACTCCACATGAAAAGGCACAGTACATTCAAATTTATCAAGATTATTTTGAACATTTATATTAATGCAAAAATAAAATAAATTTTTACATAACCGATATTTTTGTTTAAATTTTCGGCCACTTGTTATTTTTAAAATAAAATCTACCGTTATTATAATTATATATTATTATATTAATATAATGAGTAGTTTAAACTATATCAAGCATAATTTTCATTTGTTAATTAAGTAAATAGAATATTCCTGACTTTAGTTCCTTCAAAATTTGTACTAAAAGGTTTATAGTTTTTACAATACAATACATAACGGAAAAAGGAAAATCAAAATAATTTTTCAGTGAAAGCGCTTGTTGATATTTTGAAATTTTCGATTTCTTGTGTTTTTTATCGTAAAATATTTAAAATTTTTTTTTGCAAAATAATAGATTTAAATAATATAAAATAACTTACAATGAACGTAAACGCCTCACCTACATATCACACATCAACAGAGCAAAAATTAAAAGCTAGAAATTGTGCTTTGATGCTTAAAAATGGTTCACCTAAATTGAGAGATATTTTAAGAGAGAATTGCAGAACAAGAATGAAGCAATCAAGACAAGATGCCTTTTCGATGTCTCGCAATGTAGCAATAGAGAGAAGGGTAAATTGAATGATTATAAATGCATATTTTAAATTCGATTGATAATTGTTTCTTTCCCTCCAAAAAATATGACAACAGCAATTGATCAATACGATAGTAAAAGAAGAACTAGCAAATAAACAAATGGAAAATGATATCGAACTTCATGAGAATATACTGAAAGAAATTTTAGAAAATTGGGAGGATTGGCAAAATGAAGAAATTGAAAAAGAACTTCAATCTCTAGATCCTGATAGTCATAACCAAAGTGTTGTTTTCTGTCCCGTTTGTCAAAGGAATTTATTAACGCTTCAAGAGAATATAATTTCATGTAATTGTGGTTTACGGTAATTATTAAATTCGAATAATTAGTATCAATAAACTTATCTCTTTCTCTTTTTTAGACTGTACTATCCGAAATCTTTACATGAATTTTATGAAATAATTTTAATGAATGTAAAAACACATGAAGAACGATGTTTAAACAAGCTCACATTCTTTACTGAGCCAAAAGTTGGTTTTAAAGTGCTTGCACTCAATACGCTTTGTACATGCTGCGATTATTACGCATCGATTGTCGAATTAATTTAGCTAATTAAAAAATTCTGCAACTGCTTTAGAAAGCATACATGCTGTGACAATAACGTATAGTTGCTAAATATTTTTAACTTTGTATATGCCAAAAACATCCTCATATTTTATTCATGATTACTGTTAATTTTTTTTTTGCTTAAAAACTTGTAAAGTGTTTGAACACTCATGTTCTTTATAAAAGAGGTCTGATATCTGTGTGAAAGTGTGTGTCTTATTATCAAAAAAAAAAAATATAAATAAATAAAGTTTTGAAAAATTTATAATACTTTTTTTATTTAAAATTCTTTTAGAGCATCATCACTTTGTCGAAATTGTAGTTGAATGAGTAAAAAATTTGCTGTTGCTATTGCTAACTGAAAATAAATATTTTTGTTAAAATTTTTTAAAAATATTATTTTAGTTCTCACGTTGTACAAAATTGATTCATCAATCACAAAAAAATCATTTAATGTGCAACTCCACTCATTGTTATCGAAGTTCAATAAAAATGCTTCAATCATTTTAAAAACTTTTTCACTGCATGTTTCAGAGTTTGTTCTAAAAATTTTAATTATTGAGTCAATTTCTTTTCGGATTTGTGCACAAGCTTCTCCCACATGATAAAATTCAAAAATAATTGGAATACACCAACAAAAATTTACTAAATTTAAAACTATATAAAAGGAATCTTCATTTATAAGATTAGCGAATTGGAAAGTCACAAAGGCAAAATAAATTTGTGAAGAGAAAACTCCGAAAGTAAAAACAAAGCATGCAAAAATTACAATTCCATTCGTTTTGTTCCATAACTTTATAATGTGTTGAATATCATATATCATTTTAAAAATTTCTACTATGTCATTCTCATAAAATATTGATGATTGAGTAATCATGATTTGAAAATTTTCTTTAATAATATTCAAAAATTTTGCAATAGTTTTTGTTTGAGAGCTGATAAAATATGCAAGTATAATGAAATGGTACGTAAGTAAAATGTAGTCCAATGACTGGATGGTTTCTGATAAAGTTTCACTATGTGTTAAAAATTTCGTGTATAATACATGCATGCATGAGAAGAAGATTGTGTGAATAGTAATTGTAATAGCTTCTCTTTTTTTTAATTTCTGATAAAATATCTTCATGTCGATTGGGTCAAAAAATTTTAGTTTTATCACTTTTTTTTCAATTTCACAAAACAATTTAAAAAATTTAATTAATTTTTTATATAGAGCTATTGCAACATAAGAAATTGATATTTTCATGAACAAATTACTGCAAATTTCTACAATGTGAACAGTAAGCGTCACATTTGAATCGTCTTTTAGAATTTCATTGAATGTTGATGTGTAGAAGTATGAAGAAATTATAAATTGACTAGTAAATCCTACATTCATCAAAAAACAATAAATAACTCTTGTTTTAGTTGCTCTCAAATTTTCATCAAATGCGAATAATCCGAAAAATGTTAAAATTTTAGTAACAATACTTAAAGACTGGAAAAAGTTCATGTTAATATGTTTGACTTTAACATACCAC
>JACWBX010003121.1:14872-28278 GCA_014622435.1 Polypedilum pembai
ACTTCCGTGGAATTGTGTGGAATTGGGCAGAATTCCGCGGAAGTGTCGCGCACAATTCCTCGGAAGTGTCACGCAGAATTCCGCGGAATTCCGTCGGGTAGATGACCCAGATTCGTAAGCGTCACATTTGAATCGTCTTTTAGAATTTCATTGAATGTTGATGTGTAGAAGTATGAAGAAATTATAAATTGACTAGTAAATCCTACATTCATCAAAAAACAATAAATAACTCTTGTTTTAGTTGCTCTCAAATTTTCATCAAATGCGAATAATCCGAAAAATGTTAAAATTTTAGTAACAATACTTAAAGACTGGAAAAAGTTCATGTTAATATGTTTGACTTTAACATACCACTGAACAATTTTCATTACCAGATTATCATTCAAAATTTCCTTTAATTAATTACTCTTTTTATCCAATTGATATGAAAAACACTTACCTATACATATCAAAACAAATAAACTATTAGGTGAACACTGGAAAGCAAACATGTGTGGATTAATAATTAAACACAATTTAATGCCTCTTGTCAATGCCTTTTCATTTTGTTTATTTTCATTTCATGCGTACAAAGACGTAAGAATTTTTATTCCATGTCCATTTTCAATTTTGTATAATTAGATTTTTATAAAAGGCACAACATTTGTTTGATGATCAAATTCTTTTTTTAACAATTTAATATTGTTGACAATTATTTAAAAGAGACCTTACTTTCTTATCAATTTGATGTATGTTTCGTTCACATATTTTAACAAATTGTTTGGTGTTTTATAAAAACAGATGATGCTTAAATAAAAAGTTCAATTTTAGTCTATAGTCAAAAAGGTGTACTAAAATAATAGACAAAATCTTAAAGTACCATTAGAGAAATGCTGTTGAAATTAAACAGCAATAAAATAGAGGAAAAAAGAGTACTTAAAAGCAACAAAGTAAAATAATAAAAATAGTTGTATTAAAAATATATAAAAAACTATATATGCCCATAATTAAATTAATAAACTATCCTATATGCGAAGAGATAGTGAAAATAAAGAAAAAATAAAATAAGAAAACGTGTAGAAGATCGACCAATTTTATCTTGGACTATGATCTCTTGACTTTCTGGTAGCATTCTGCATAGCTTTCTTCACTTCTTCTTGCAAAGTTGTTGGATTATCAGAGAGTATATCAGTTGTCGTTGATAATTCCCGAAGTTTATTTGAAACAGCTATTATTGAGAAAAATAAAGCTTAACCACAAAACTTTTATGAATTTATCAAATAAATATACCTGGCCGTATGGTTGCAAGGGAACAGCTGTTATCAATCCATAACATTGTAGTGCGATATAATTCATCCATACTTGCGGTTGATACAGTTGTATTGAATGTATTTAAGAGAGGTTCACAAATGAGACCAAACTGTGAAAATATTTTTGGTAAAGTGTGCTTGTCATTGTTTATATTCTTGAATTATACTCACAATCCAAAACTTCCAATTATTTTGTGTCCTCTGCATTACATAATCTTGATACATTTCACGAGTTCGTCCTGTTCGCTGACGACTAACTGGAGCACCATTTGCTGGCAATGCGTTTTGCAAATGACTGTTTATTTGGGAGAAAAATATGAATAATTAATTAATTACAAATATTTTAAAATATCTTACTTTAATGAATTCGTCAGCGTCTCAATTTCCTTTCTAAGACCTTCCATTTGTTCAGTAATAGCTGATCGTTCTGATCTTAATTGTTTAATATAGTCAGCACCTTTTTGAAGCATTGCAGCTTTGCTTAACTAATAGAAGAAATATTGATTAGAAAATTAAATTAAAATGTTGATAAAATTAATTTACTTTTGCATTAGGATTTTGCTGCAGTTGTGGAATTAAACTATGCAACATATCAAAGCCGTTTTTAATGTTATAACGTCGCTTCTGTTCTGCATGAATATGACCAGCTCGACGATTGTTGCTTTCACGTGACGATGAATATTTGCCGATACTGATACATCGTTCTGGTGATAAAGACGGCATTTCATGTTGTGAATTTCCACCTTCGTGATATATTGATTCAGGCGATAGAGTTGGTGTTTGGTACATTGGAGTTGAAGACGTGCTACTAGTAGTCGCTTGTTTATTGCCTACTGCAGCAGCAGACGAAACTGCCATCATAATTGAATTTTGTACTAGTGAAGATGAAGTGAAGCTATTAGCTCTTTGTGGTTGAATTTGTTGTTGTTGTTGCTGTTGAATTGACATGGCACTTGATGAGATACTATGAGCTTTTTGTCCAATTAGGCTCGCATTCGATGAGTTTGTTAGTAATTGAGCCAAGGCACTGCTTGCATTTAATGCTGGTTCACTTGTCGCCGATTGAATTGGGGTCATAATTAATTGATTATGACGTAAATTGATTGAATTACTGCGCGATCTCGAATTTCGTCCCTTTCCCGCTGACGACGACATTGTAGAAGCGGATGCATTTGGATACTTGGGAATTGCAAAATTCTCGCATGCATTATTCATTATGTCCTTTGGTAATTGAATATTGGCATTTATTGGTAAACTATTTGAGCGATACATTTCTTTAATTGCCGCAGCTGTAGCATTTTGTTGTTGCTGCTGCTGTTGAAAAGACATTGATTTACAAACTTGACCACTCATTTGGTGAGGTGGTGATTGTTGACGCATAATTATGCGACTTGTTGCATTATAACCAGCGTTTTGTGATGGAATTTTATATGGCTGCTGATTACTATGGTGATAAGATCTGAATGATGGGCTCTGTGGGGATTTATAATTACTGCTACTATTATCATGCGTTGTGCTCATTGTTTGCTGTTGCTGCTGCTGATCAATCGTCATTTGATTTTGCATGCTTTGTTGTTGCTGCTGCATAAGCAAATTTTTGGCATACATTTGTGAATTTGATAAATTTAGTACACTTTGTGACGCATTAAAATTATTTGTAGTCGTTTGAATTGGTGACATATGATTAACATCAGTCATGTTTCCATAAGGATTTGTGTTGTACATTTGAGCAGTAGGTGCAGGTGCTTGTTGATGTTGCTGTGCAATCATCTGATTATAAAAGGTCGTCTGATGAGCAGTATTTTGGACCTTATCGTAATTATGTGGCTCACGTTTACTTTTATGAAAAAATAAATAGTTATTTTAAAAATAAAATAAATTTAAAACTTACGGCAATTGAGCTTTCCAATTATTTCGTGAAAATTTTCCTTTGTATGCGTCTTTGACATCAGGTTCGGTTGGAGGCGCCATAAGATGTTCATTATTAGGCGCTTGCTGTGCTTGATGACTCATGTCAATTTCATTGGAATTAATAAATGAATTCAGCTCAGAAATTATCGACGATGAGTCATTGTTTTGTGGCATAACTTGTTGACTGTTGCCACTTGGTTGTGACATATCTTGAGTAAAAATTGTTGCCGTAAATAGCAATTGTCCATTATTTGAATTGCCTTGATCAATATTCATTTGCGAAGTATTCACTTGCTGTATCACACTTTGCTGTGCCGATGCATTTGAATTCATTATATCCTGCATCGTGTCTATTGAAGCTAAATTTAATTTAATTATTTAAATTGAAAAAAGGTGGAAAAAATGATAATTTTACCTATCATGGGAAAATCAATAGCTTTTAATAGTTCCTCCGTTTCAGGAACTTCTTGTACTGGTGCTAAACGATTATTTGTTAAACTATTTAAAATATCTGTGAATTTAAGAAATTTATTATTAATTATATTTCGTTATTATTTATTTTAATTAAATACCTATATCAAAATCCATAAAATCATCAAAGTTGCATGGCTGTAATGGGCCTAAACTCGGTTGAATAAAATCTGCTCGTCCAGCGCGTGCTGTTGAAAAATTTAATTATTAATGATGTTAAATTAAATAGTAAATTAAATCAATTAGTTTTTACCAATTTCTCTCGAATCAGGAAATGGAAATTGTGATATCGAAGAAAACAGTGTATCACTGGACATATTATCTGATAACATCAACAAATTGTCATTTGTTGACCATTCTAGTATATCTAATTCACTTTTCTATAAAAAAAATAAAGAAAATATTTAAATTAATTCATCGACATATTAATATAATATTAATTTGATTAGTTTTATTTCAAACGTTGTCGCTTTAACATGACTTTTTTAGAGGCACAAAGTATACTAATAAATATTTTATCTGCATTTAACTACTTCACTTATAAAGTGGACTTTGATAAAGTGATACCATGTTCAAAATCTCTCAGAAATTGCATTCTATTCGTTTTATTCTGTACAATAGTTCTTATATCTGGTCAAATTTATTTTTTACGAGTGATTGGATCATATATAGCAGATAATAATCCAATAACAGAATTAGTAACAAGGATTGAAGCAATTGGAATTGTTTTAGGCTCATACATTATTGTTTTTGCTTCCGTTTTTCGTGGAAATTTTCAAATAATTTTACTCAATCGACTTTTGAGTATTGAAAATGAAATTATGAAAATGAGTTTTAGTCGATTGCGATACAATGAAAAATTAAAGAAAAAAGTAAAAATTGAAGTTTATATAAATGCAACATATGCAATAGTGGTTTTTACCTTTTTTTTCTTCGTTGTTGATAAACAATATTTTCTGGAGTATATAGTTATAACCATCATTTATGTTTCTTTCGATTTTTATGCAAACTGCATTATTCAACTTATCAAAAATACTTGTTGCACTATTGAAAATCTATTCAATGAGCTTTCATACAATATAAAATCCCGTATTACAAACAACTTATTGGATTTTAAAAATCAAGACGTAATATACATATTCAAAGTCCGAAATCAACTATTGGAGTGTATTGAGCTATTTAATCAATCATTTGGAATTCAAATTTTAGGAATTTTCGTTTATCTCTTTAGTGTTGGAACCATTGAATGTTATTTTGTATTTAGTAGCATGGCGTTCATGCCTTTTTCTAATTTAAAACTTTATCAAATTCTCGCCTATATTGGAAATATTGTCGCGTATATGCCTATTTTTGCATTTCTATTTCAAATGGGATTCGCATGTTCTTCTGTCAAAGAAACGGTAATCAATATGCAATACTCTAAAAATATCATATGTTATCTCTGATTTTATCTAGGTCAACAAATTCAATTTCCTTCTCAAACATCATTCTCAGTTTGAATCAAATTGGTCATGCGATGATTGTCAAGTATGAAGAGAAATTTTTTTTGCACAAAATGTATTTTAAAGGAAAGAAATTTTTAATTTTTCCTGTAGCAAGTCAATAACTTTTTAATACACTCAATGAATGATGAAGTGGACTTTACTACGAATGGTCTATTTGTAATCAATAGCTCAATCGGCTACAATGTGAGTTTTTCTTATCATCAATTGAAAATTTACTTTGATAAATTATATACTGAAATGGGGACTTAATTTTAAAGTTTCCAGATATGAAACTCAAAATTTTATTCGCTGGATAACAGTAATTAATGAAAAATAATATTTCCATCTTTTCTAGCTTATCACCAATATAATTACGTTGATTGTCGTTTTAATACAGTTTCGACAATTTTATGAATCAAAAAAAGACTCATGATTGAATAGTTTACCTTCTCGTTTGTTATCAATTTTCGTTTTTATAAGAGAAAATTATTAATTTATAAAGATTATGAGTTTGTGATTTCGTGAATATCTAGATATGAAAGGAATTTATAAATGATTCTGCAAATGTCTCGTACAAGTATTAGGTGAGTACAATAAAAGTTATAAGTAATTAAAGTGTCATTGATAAGTTGATGAATCGTTTTGATTGAGTGGGTTTATTAAAAAAGAAAGACTAGCATCAGCCACGCCCACATAATTCTATATCAATATCAGACTTTTATCTTATCGCCAATTCAACAACACGTTTTAGCAATTGGAATTAAAATCTTTATTTCAACAAAATCAAAAACGTTTAAATTGAAAATTTATTCTTTAAGAATTTAGTTCGTAACACATATTACTTTAAATATTTTAGCAAAAATGAGCTTCTACAAAAATTTGACTCCACATGCAAGTCACGTGAATGATGAAATATTAAGTGAAATTCAGTTGATAAGATAACCTCACTGTCTATAATTATATTTAGCAAAACATCACGAGATGGAAGCAAAAATACTTCTTTGATTTGTAAAATGTGTTTAAATTAAAGTATATAAAAATTGAATTTCGACAAAGTTGAACGACATATGATTGAACACATTTTAAGTCCTCTTGAGAAGATTATCAGAAAAAATTATATGATAGAAAATTCTAGTAAATTAATATCACATAATAAAACTTCAATTAGTAACAGTGTTCAAATAGAAGCATAAAAAAATTATATGAGAGAAAAAAAACTTACTGTGTCTAAAGTGTTTGAAGTACCAAGAGCTTTCGTAACATTATAGCGACGCCACTTTTTGTACTCAGCTGTAATAACTTTCCACTTCCGTTTCCAATATTTTCCCTCTAAGATTATTGCCTATATGGATAATAAAATTAAAATTTCTTAATAAACATTAAATATTATAAATCTATTACTTACTTGAGGCGTGTTGTGTAAATCGACGTCTAATGGAGATGCAAATTGACACACGGACGGTCTTTTTTTCAAGATAACTACGTAAAAAGAAAGAGAATACATAATTAGACAAGTGTTAATTTGTTTATAAATATCAATTTGTGATAACAATAACAAAAAATAAAATTTACCCGAAAACGTCTCTTTTGAGTCTTCTTGTAACGAGTTCTTCTCATAACACAATTCGACATCATAGCCGTTGAAAAAATATGCATTGTCTTAATCTTTATTGCTTTTATTTTTATTATAGATAGTGTAAAAATTGTAGAAGCAAAAGTTTTCCTTAATAATTTTATTAACTCACGAATATTAAATTTTTATTTATTTTAATATGAACAGTACTTTGTAGTCTTTCTACTTATTTTATTATTTTTATAGTCTTTATGATCAAACTTGGTAGAATAAAACGAGTATTGTTTTTTATCGCGTGAAAAATTGTTCAAATAAGTAGTAAAATGTTTATAAAGTTTTTTTTTCATATAAATGATTTCTTTTTTAAGTAGAATACGCCACCCGTCAACCCTCGTGACGACTTCTTTTTAACAAAATACAAATTTACAAAATTTTCAAACATTTAATCCAATAGAAGTAACGAAGAGACCATGAGAAAATATGATGAGATATTTTTTAAACGTCACTACTTTTCTTTTACTTTCACAAATAATATTTTTGAAATTTTTCAACGATTAAAGAAGAAACAATATTATTTTTAGTCTATCCCCTACGGTGAAATGCGTGTAAAATGTGGACACTGATCACTTTTAAATACATACACACACGACTTGACACTTTTATTTGTTTATAAATTTTATTATTTTAAAAGGCAGTAAGGTGAAACATTAAATTTAAATTGACTCCGGTGATATTGTAAAATTCTTTTCCTCTTTCTCTTATGTCAAGTTAAAACTGACTGATTACTCAACTGATCGGTAGACTTATATTTTGTTTTATTTTTCGTTGTTGTTGCTTTTTTATTTTCGCTCTTATCATTCATTCTCAAACGAAACAAAAAAATTATTACTTTTTTTGTCGTACTACACACACAAGTGTACATTCATTTATATGAAACTTTATCATGTAAAAGGAAAAAAAAATATTTTTTAAGCCACTCCAGACACTGTATGAGACTTATTACTGATAAGAAAAAAATGACATGAAAAGTTACTCATATTTGCTGTACCTTTTTATGACTAGAGCGCAACTATACATATACTAAAAAGGCTAAATATACACTTTCACTGTTTTGAATAAATTTATAAAAGCAATAGATCATCAGTTAAGAACATAATCAACAGGTGAAATTTTTCTCATAATTTTTGATATAATTTTTATCATTTGCCTACAGTGAGCACAATATTCTAATCTACTTCATTCACGTGCGTCATATAAATAGATAAAACATATTATCAATCTTACAAACGTGAACATAATCGATGTGACTTGTTTTATGTCAAATTTTATTTTGTCTACTTTCATCTCAATTTTTTGTAACTATGTACTTTGGAAGACATACGATATCCCATTTCTGTTAGATAAAAATAGAAGAATAAAAAAATTCTCTTGTCTAGATAAAATTTACGGAAAATTTCACAATATGCACTCGTTTTTAAGATATCAGATTATAAATAAATGATTATCTTATAATAAACAAAAGGAACAACTTTTATTCTCTTATTTATACACAACTTAGCGAAATGTATAAAAGGATAAGTTGAAGAAAACAGATGACGTCAATTTACACAATATTTTGAACAAAAATAATCTTGTGGGCGCTTACTTAAGTAGGAGGCAAAAGTATATTCACTTATCAAATATTTGCAATCAAGTTCAACAATTTTTTTACAATTTTTTTGGGCCTGTTTGATGTTGTCATATTATATGATGAATTGCTTAGACGTTAGCGCGCGCAAAACAACAATAAATTATTATGACTGTTATTAAGTAAGTCAAGAGTTGAGATTAAAAGTAGGGAATTTGGAATTTATTGCGCACTGTTATCACAAATGATTTTTATAATACTCATTTTATATTCTATTTATTAAACAACTTACATTGCATATGCCAACATCTCCATATGACATTGTTGAGTCGAATTTTTTCTTTCCATTGCAGCTTAATACCTTTGAAGGGATTCCACTTTGGCGAAGTCAATTTTTGTCTGCAAAATGAACAAAATTTTATGAAAATTTTTATTTCTTTAAGAAATTTTTCTAATCTACATTTTTCTTTGATAAAATTTATTTTATGTTTTCCCTCCATTTTAGCAATAATTGTTTATGACTTTTACTTTTTACTAATTTTTCATGAATGAAAGCACTGACAATTTATTTTTTTCGCTCCACCATGTACTACTCAACTTTCCATTCAACAATCATTTTTCCTTATGTTCGTTTGATCGATAATAAAGAGAGAGCGAAATGTAGGGGAATTTTAGTTTTAGTATATATATTTGGGCCAACTAAAGCTGGAAGGAAAATTGTGCATACTCCAGTTGCAGTGTGAAAATTTATCGACTAGATTATGAAAAGTTTTTCTAAGCTCAAATTTATTTAATTTTTATCTTATCTAAGTTAAATTTAATCAATAAATTCTAATAATGTTGTCGAGAATTCGAAAGAAACTTTTTTAAGACGAAAATTTTAGTTGCGAAAGAAAGTAACACATAATAAAATAAGATAAAAGTGAATTTATAGTGTGAGAAAAACCAGATTTGCATAGAAAAGAGGCAAAATGGGTAATACTGAAAGTAATGTGACATCTGGAGTTAAGAAACAGGCAGGAGTGTCAACACAAAAGCTTTATAAGCTCGTAAACTTGAAAGGTGGTGGACTTCTTGTGGATATGATGAAGCGAGCCATAAATAATAAGCAATTTGCAGAAATTGATCATGCCATAAAAACTAAGGTGTTAAATAATACATGCACATAATCAAGGATCTCCTTGTCTCAAATATAAATTTATTTATTTTCTCTATTTTTCATTTGCAAGGTTGAACCATTTCTTTACAACAAGGGTCGCGGTCGCTACATTCCTATTGCACAAATCGTTAAAATGAGAAATTGTGAACGACCGAAGCACAAGCAATTGCCAGAAATACGAATTTTAGAAAATCCAGAAGAGGACTACGACATTCATGCTGATTGTCCAGAAGTAAATTTCATTTTCTTGCTATTAGAGTACAAAGAAATAGGCATAGGAAATTTCGAGAAACTTACTATTCACACTTGGGAAATTACGCTAATGCATTTCAGCCATAAATTAAGTCTTAGAATTACATTGAATGTTTATTTTATGCATCTAGTTACTTCTAGAAATCTTTTTATTGACTCATTCAATATGGCTGCTTTTATTTGCATTTTTGTAAGCGTTTCAGATTTAAGAATGAAAACAATTAAATTTTTTCTTGAACCAAATGAAATGACTGAAATTAAACGGTGACAAATGTTCATTTGTGTTTCAAATCATTTGGCATTTGCACAATAAGCAACATGCAAGATGATGAATTTTATAGAATAATCTCTTTTGTGTGATGAACGATTATAATTTTAATTACATGAGCAAAATGTGACAGACATAAAATTAATTTTATCTCTTTTGAAGGTGAGTGAAGCAGATTATTTAATTAATCCATCAGGATACAGAGAGGTCTGTTGGGATCTGAAGGTTAGTAGTGAAAAGAGAGAAATTAACCTTGCTACTATTTCATTCGAAATCGATTTTTGTTCATTTTTTGGAATTTATGTTTTTTACTCTCTCATTTATTTCTACTTTCTCCCCTTCACAAATCACACAAAATCGAAAAAATTTGTTGTTTTAAATCATATAAAATGGAAGGAGGGAAAAGTTTTTCCAATTATTTATTTATTTCTTCATAGGAACGCGGTGCTGTAGGCGAAACAATTCTTCATTTGTGTTTTCTAAATGCAACGTCACTTCATGCTGACTTAGCAAAAAGATTATTGCGATTCTATCCAAAGTTGATTAATGATATTTACATGTGTGATGAGTACTATGGTGAAAATGTATTGCATATTGCAATTGTCAATGAAGATCCGGCTGCGGTAAAATTTTTATTAGACAGCGGTGCTGATATTCATGAGAGATGTTTCGGCACATTTATGTCACCTGAAGACCAGAAAGGAACTCGATACGATGTGATTGAACATGAAGCTATCTGTGTCAATCCATTTACAAATTACGAAGGTTATGTATACTGGGGCGAGTATCCGCTTTCATTTGCCGCATGTCTTTGTCAAGAGGAGTGTTATCGTTTAGTGTTGGCAAAGAAAGCTGATCCTGATAATCAAGACATAAATGGCAATACTGTTCTTCACTTGCTTGTAATTCATGAGAAATTGAGCACATTTGATATGGCATATGAAACAGGCGCAAATTTATATATCAAAAATAATTTAAATTTGACACCCTTAACACTTGCCGCGAAGCTAGCTAGAGTCGAAATGTTTTTTCACATTCTTAACATTGATCGTGAAATATATTGGCAATTAGGATCAATTACTTGTGCCGCATATCCACTTGAACAACTTGACACGATCAATACAAAAACTGGAAATATTAACAAGGATTCCGTTTTGAATTTAGTTGTTTTTGGTGTAAGATAAAATGCTGTGTCTTTGAAACTATAAATTTTCTTAATTTATATTTATTTTTTTAAGGATAAAGACGAACATTTGGATTTATTAGAAGGCGTTCTTATTGACTTGTTAAAAACGAAATGGAATACATTTGTTAAAGCAAAATTTTATCAGCAATTTTATTTGTTCACGATTTATTTCTTCATTTCACTCTTTGCATTTCTATTGAGACCGAAAGCGTTTAGCGATGACGACGATGATGATGACATGACGAAAAATAGAAATAACACTCAAACGGAAACGAATGTCAATGATACAACGAATGCACCTGTTAAGTCTCTTTTTATTCACAATTTAACAGAGATTTTTTGCAATTATTCAGCTGCGTATGCTGACGTTATCATGCAAAAGGATATGAGCATGAATTCATCGATCATAGATGATAATTCGACGTTGCCAATGGATGATGATAATTCGAATGAGTGGTCATCGTTTTCTGAATGTCCACTCTTAGACATAAGTACACTTCAGGCTCGAGTAAGTCATTAGTCAAAAATTTCTATAATAAAATTAAATTATAATTCCTTTTAGATAAAATTAAGTGCTGAAGCTCTAATGACAGTTGGTGCATTACTTTATATTCTAACAGCTTTACGTGAGGCTCGGTTTCTTGGTGCAAAAATGTTTTTCGAAAACTTGGTAATCTGACATGTTTTTCATTATTAATCGTTTATTTGTCATTTAATAACGATTTTCTTTCTTTTCTTTCTTTAGAGCACGGCACCATCGCGTGTTATGTTTTTATTTTCATGCATTTTAATGCTGACAATACCATTTATAAAATTTTTTTGCCTCCCCAAGTTGGAGGATCATGTTGCTGTGGCAATAATGCTGACAACAGGACCGTACTTTTTATTCTTTTGCAGGTTTTTACTTAAATGTTTTTTAATTTGTTTAATAAACATCTCTTATTTCTTCAGAGGATTTAAAACAGTCGGACCTTTCGTAGTCATGATATATCGCATGGTTGTGGGAGATCTTTTACGTTTCGTTACAATTTATATGGTTTTTGTCATGGGTTTTTCACAAGCCTATTACATCATTTTTCTAACTTTTGACAACTCGGAGGAGGAGGAACCTGATCCCGAATTTAATCCCATTGCGTCGCCAATGGAAAGTTTTATATCGATGTTTTTGATGTCGCTTGGTAATTTTGGCGACTATTATAGTGGAATGGAATATACAGCGCATGAAATGCAGGCAAAAGTAAACTCGAGTTTTATTATGTGTGATATTTAATTACGATGAATAATAACACTTTTTTTATTTTTATTACTGTAGACGCTCTTTGTACTGTTTATGGCAATTGTTGCAGTTCTTCTTATTAATATGTGTAAATTTTAATTCATCTGGCATGTTAAAATTCAAATGTTTGATGATTTTTTTTTCTTTCTTTAGTGATCGCTATGATGGGTAACACTTATACGAAAATTGCAGAAACAAAGAATGAATGGCAGCGTCAATGGGCCCGCATAGTGCTTGTCGTAGAACGAAGCGTCCCACCGCGCGATCGTTTGAAGAATTTTAATCATTATAGTCAAATTATGGCAGATGGGCGAACTGCTTTAATTTTACGTTTAAATATGACAGTAAGTACTAAGTAAAACTAAGACAATTTAGCAATAAATTGAGTAAGATTAATGAAATTTCTTTCAACTTTTTTATTGAAAATATAAATTGCTATTGTCTTTGTAAAAGATGATAAAAAGAAAATTTTCATTATACTTATTTGTATATTTAAAATTTTTTTAAGGATGAGGAAAAAGCAGAGATGAAAGACATTCTAGAAATGAAATGCGTTCACGCAAAACTCGCAAAGAAACGTCATGATGAACGTCAAGCACGCCTACAAAAATTAGAGTTGGATCGACAACGTGGTCATGAATTGAAAGCTAAAGAACGTCGTTATGCGAATCAGTAAAAAATTAGAGTTAGCAAATTCATAAATTTATTATTGTACTTTGTCCAATTGCAGTTGAAACAGAGAAATAAAATGATGATACTTTAAACTAGATATTAATCAGTACATGTGCATTGTACTCGATTAAAGCGAATTTTTGGTATTGCAGATCAGTGTCTATTGGCAAAATCAAAGCCTGATAGTCAGAACTTGTAATTGAAAGTCAATTTATATTTACATAATACATATTCGAAA
>JACWBX010003121.1:28507-49242 GCA_014622435.1 Polypedilum pembai
CAATGTAAACAGTATTCTAATTCAATATAAAGTAGTTTGTGCACACCTACACAATAGTACAATTCATTTAAAAGAAACCGCGAGTCTCTAGCTATTATAGTTTTCGAGATCTCAGCCGCCCAGCCGAACAGCCAGCCGAACAGCCAAAGTGAATATAATAGCGGATTTTTTTCCAAAAATTCGCTAAAAATATTTTAAGGTGAAAATCGATCAAGGTTCATGGTCATTGTGATAGAATTATGCATGTGCAAACTTTTATCGATTTTTCAAGAGCAAGTCGTATATAACCGATAAGAAAAATATTGAGTGTTTATTTTCCTTGTTATTTATTATTAATCAAAGCACAATGAAAAATAACAATAATGATGAGTTAAAGAGCGAAGTTGATTTATTTAAGGTAAAATTAATAATATACATTGTTACTGATAATTGATAAGCTCCCAACTCATACATCTGTATTTGATTGTGTAAGTATGAGGGTAAATTTAGCAAAACATATTTGTGCGAATATGAAACGAGGTATTTTATTATTACTGTTGTGTACTTAGTAATAAACATACATTGTTGACACATTATTAATCTACATCGAGGAATTTGTTATTTTTAGACGAAAGGAATGAATGAATGTAGTAAAGAAGACAAAATAATATTCACTCATTATCAAAATTAATATTTAATTATTTTGTTTTTATGCTTTGATGTTTCCGCAACTTGAAGAGGACAATTAAAAAGTAAATTTTGCTTTCTTAATGTCATAATAAATTAATATAATTCATTTGTTGCCAAGAAAAGCGAGCGCAAATGAGTAGGCAGTCAACGATACATATACAAACAAACAATAAGAGGCAAATTTGTATCTAACAACTTTTACTACAACTACACATCTCTATCTATTTTTATAGCAGTCCAGCCTCTAAAATTCTTTTTATATTTTTTTCTCTTTTGGCACTCAATCGCACATATGTACGCATACAAATGAGAAGCAGCTCAGCTGATCGAGAAAATAACAATTGAAAACAAATCGAATATTTCCTGAGAGTGTATGCAGGCGAACATTAAAATAAAGTGTTTTAGTAAGTATCAAAAAAGAAGTAACAGAATTTAGTGTGAAATTTATATTCTTTTTCTCCTCGAATTGTGATGATATCATGAATTTAAAATTAATTCAATTAGGTAGCTCATGATAAAAGCAATTTTAGCTGTGTCCAGATTTTGGAACTTGATACGAGGAAGCATGAAGAGCTGTCATGATTAAATTGCTTTAATTACAGAACGTTTATAATTCAAAATGTCTCATATTAATTTCTGCCTAATAAATTTAATCGCTATTTAGTTACATGAGAAAGCAAACAAATGCAATTGTAAACATAAGTATAATTTCACTTTAAGTCATAAAATTTTCTTTCAGACAATTAAGGATGTGTGAGTAATCACATGTGTGTATAGTGTCGGCAATAAAAAGAAACAAAAATAAACTTCCAATGTTTTCTAATAAGGGAGCGAGATAAGATTCTCAGCTTGTTTTATTATTTGCCAGTGATAAGGTATTTGCGTTAATATTTTTTGCTATTAAATTCTAATTATCTATTGTCGTTGGAAATAAGAAAAAATTCAAGTGGAACCGGTTTTTGGGTGATCGCTCTCTATGAGTAATTAAAGCGAGAATGTTTTTTGTTATTTTCTTAAAAAAGAGCAAGAAAAGACCTTGAAAAGTTGACAATAGATGATAGTATTAAGTAATATTTATACAATAGAGCATATGGCGACTGTCTGACGTCATTGTTATTTAGTTAGAATACATGAATTCCTCTATCAATCAATTATGATATAATAATTTATGCTGGCTGTAATTTTGTTGAAGAAAACACAAAGCAGGAGAAATACTGATACGTTTGAGAGTTAAGTAATAAAATTAGCAACAATATATTAACTTCTCATATGACAATGACATGATTCAATTGATGAATATTCATAAAATATTTTGGATTTAAATTATGTATATCATTTTTCTGTGTGTATAAACTTATTTCAAATAAGAGTATACGACACTTCCATCAGTATTGAATATTTACGATTATTTGTGATAATATTGTCTGGACTTTTCCCTATCGAGAAGATTTTTATTTCGCACTTTCTTGTGTAGCGCACGGTTGAATGTTTTACTTGAAAAATATTTATACTTGATATTTCTATTTTTAAATATCTCACGGTGAGAATTAAGTCAGAAGTGAGAGGAGAAATTGTCCAGTTTTATGAATAAGAAGAAACAAAAACAGATTAATCGTGATAGAGAGAAAGAGAGAGACATTGGAAATGAAATGACGACGACATTCAACGATGATGGTGAAGAGAAGTAAGCAAGAAAAACACATTGATAAAGAGATGTTGTAACTTACTTGTAGGTGACATTAAGTGTGTTGAAAACTTGACTTAAATCTGAGTCAATTTCACAATGTTTTTCAGATTGAGGCTGTTTATAACGTTCTAACTGCATCATAGAGGTGCCAGCTGTCGATGACGAAGAGGTGCCAGGCAAAAGGACTTTTGAATTTGACGACTCAGAAATGTCATCGCACTCATCGTCATCGTCGTCAACTGGATTATAATCTTGATATTCGTCAAACTCTTGCTCAAAATGAGAAATCATGAACTGACCACTGAGAATTCTTGACTCTGAGCCTTTTTTAGATTCAACTTTAACCGACATCGTTGGAGTCATTCTCATTTCTTTTCCTATTTTCTATATTTATAAAACACCTCTCACTCACTTTAACTACTACTTATAGCAAAAATACACTGCTTGCCCTTTACAATAATTTTCTTTTCTTTCTCACTTTCTTGCAAATTTCAATTTTAATCAATTTTCATCCTATTCATGCTTGATTTTAATACATTTTGATTCTCTTCTGATACCACATAAATTTATCACAATATTTTCAACACTTGTTTTGTCGTTGTTCGCGCTAATATTATTAAAATTAATTTTTTTGTCAAAATGTCTTCATTATTGAGCGAAATAAAATTTTGATTAAAATATTAATGACACGGATTGTTCTACTTCGTTTTTACGTGGACTTAGCAATTGGATTAGTTTTTAAATTTTGTCACAAAATATTCGTTTAATCCGTAAATAAAATTTAAATTTTTTAATCTTTAAATAAATTTTTTACTCCTAAGATTGTATCAAAAGAAGTTATTGAATTATTCATTTCTTTAAATAAATGAACTTTATTAAATATTAAAATCAGATATCAAGTTAAATAAAAGTGTGTAAAAATATAAAAACAAACATAGCGCTCTATTCGGAAATAACTAAAAATCATTTAAAATGGAAATTGATAATGAAGAATATTTTAAAAGTTATGAAGATTTAGATATACATGAAATTATGCTCAAAGATAGAGCACGAAATGAAGCATATAAGAATGCAATATTTGCAAATAAACAACTCTTTCAAGTAAGTATCATTACCATGTGCAAGAAAATTTAAAACTAAATTCTGAAAAATTAATTTTAGGAGAAAATCATTCTTGACGTTGGTAGTGGAACAGGAATTCTCTCAATATTTGCAGCACAGGCGGGTGCAAAGAAAGTTTATGCAGTAGAAGCATCTAAGTTAGTGGATTTATCGAGAGAAATAGTAAAAGAAAATGGATTTGAAGATGTCATTGAAGTTGTAAATTGTAGAATAGAAGATTTTGTTTTGCCGGATGGTGTGGAAAAAGTAGACGTTATTGTTAGCGAATGGATGGGATTTTACTTACTTCATGAGAGCATGTTAGATTCTGTGATATTAGCCAGAGAGAGGTTTTTGAAACCAAATGGCTCGATGTTTCCTGATCGTGCGATCATCTATATTTCTCCTTGTACTTTACCTTCACTATTTCAAGATTGGGAAGATGTTAGTGGTGTAAAAATGACTAAGTTTGCAGAACAATTAAGAAAACAACGAATGACAAAGCCTGAAATTACATTAATAAAGTCATCTGACTTGCTTTCAGACGAAACAATTATTGCTTTTCTGGACTTGAATGATGTTGCAACGAGTGATTTAGATCGATTTGATTTCAATGAAGTAATTGTAGCAAATAAGGAAGGACGAGTTGAGGGTGTATGCATTTGGTTTGATGTGCTGTTTCCTTCTGATAATGATGAAATTGTTCTCTCAACTCATCCTCAATGTGAACCTACACATTGGAAACAAACTATTGTCCCGATACCAGAAAACAATGAGGTTGTTGAAGCCTTTTCACCTATTGCTTTTAAATTAACTATTCAACGTCATCCTGAACATTTTCGTCGTTATAATATTCTTTTAGAGGTTCTCGATCCGTACGGAGATGAAGTTAATCATCCATTACCTTGTGATTGCAATTTAACCAAGTGTATTCTTACTAAAGCTCATTTGCAAAGTTTAACTGAAAATAATCTTGAAAATATATAAATTTGATTCAATAAACATTTTTATTTTCATCAATAAAATTTTTCACAATTGTATTGCATTTTGTTTCAAAGTTTTAGTTTTTTTTCAACAATTTCATCATCATAATGATTATCAAGTTACAAAAAAGTTTTAATTAATTCTAATGATTAGTTTCACATAATTTTTTAATTACAGCATTGCTGTTATGAGTTTTTTTCATAAAAAAAGTTATAAAGAAGTTAGTACAAATGTTTTAATAACCTGCACCATTTTGAAAGTTTTATGTTTTCAAACTAAATTATCTTCTTTCAAATTAAAAAATCTTTTTTTTTTCATTTAAAGAAAATTAACAACCACAGATTGTTGAATAAAAATAAATGTGTCAGGAGGGAAGAAAAAAATCATCGAAAAATTAATATGTCAGATGAACTAAAATTTACACAATAATACACTTTCTTCTATACATCACAATTTAAAAACAAAAAATTGAATAAATTAACAAAAAAATACATTTGATCTGCTCAAAGTGACTTAAAAAAGACTATTGCCATAAAAATGTTTTTATCCAAAAATCAATTTGAGATGACATAAAGAGAGAAAAAAAAGCTTTTTCGGTGCTTAATTTTCATCCTTTACTATTAGATTTCGTCTTTGAATCTTCGATATATTGATTGGACGTAGCAGAATACACATTTCCAATCTGGCTTTTTGTACATCACCATATCGTCGACATCAAGTAAAGGACAAATGCCGGCTTTTTCTCTGCAAAATATTAACATTTATAGACTTTAAAATTATTTTAAAAAATAACTTACTCTGCAATCCGGAATGCCAAAGTAAAATTATGTCTTCTATCTTTAGGTGTTAATTTACTATAATCAAATGCATCGGGTAAAAAGTGGTGTATAAGAGCGGCAAATGCTAAATTGAAATTAATGAGAGAAATAAAAAGAGAGATAAATAATAATTTTATGAGCACATAAAAGCGAACAGATGTTGACCTTCATAAGATTTTCATACAAATGAAAATACTATGAAGAGTATTTAATTTACCTAATCCATCTGACCACGACGTACTGAAGTTTTCTATGTTGACGTTCTGTTAGGAAAAATTTAGATAAAAAAAATATTAATAAAAATTTTGAAATTTTATTGATGAGTTAGAGGCACACTTCTTTGGTTGCAATAAAATCAAACACATTTAAAATTTTTATAAACAAATCCATCAAAAATGTCAAAAAATAAAGTTTATAACAAACGATCACATCGTGATCACTTTTAAATAAATAATTTTTACATGTCGGTATTAGAAAAGTAAAACAAACACTCAAATTATGACTTTTTTTAAAAAAAATTTCTTGCCGATAGAAATACATTAAGAAAAGGAAATAATCGGATTTTCACATATACTCGTGTTTAAAGAGGAAAAAAAATTTCCTCACTTTTCTACGTGGAAACTCCATTTATAAAGCGAACGAAAAAAAGCGAGAGAGTGAAAATTTTATATATTAGTTTTCCTCCCAACGTAAATACTACGAAAATAGCGTCAGTCAGTTTGAATTAGTAGGAAAAATCTTTTTTATCTTCAACATGCAAAGTCCATACACCAGTAAAAAATTAAATTTGTAAAATAGACATAGAGAAAGCAAGCAACCATAAAGCTAATGTCTAGTGTTACAAAAATTTTAATGCCATGGCTTCCAATTTTAATTGCCAAGAGTCGACAGCTATTTATCAAAGACAAAAAAACAACAAGCGCACACACACAATTTTTTTTCACGAATCAATTTTCTACCTCATATTCTTTCGTCTTCATCTGTGCCCATTGTAATAATTGTTCTTTGACGGTTGATGCTCTCTTAGCGAGTGCTGGATCAGTGAAGGAAAATAATGGACCATTTTTGCTAGAACCTCCGGGCGTGGTGGGCGTTGTTGGTGTTCGAGGCGATGGTGAACTGTAACAGATGGTTGCTGTTAAAATTGTTTGTTTGTTTTCTTTTTTTGATCTTTCTCTGATTAATGAAAAATCATTTTTTCTTTCTTTCATTTCTATTTCTTCACATCTTTCACAAGTCATTCAATCAATCAATCACCAATTGAGTTTTAAAATTTTCTTTTAATTTATTGGCTGATTAGTTACAGATAAGAGTAATGAAGTATGAAAATTAGTTGATTAACTACTAACTCAGCTGTTAGTTGATGTTTAAGAAGAAAAGAAAAGCTTTCTAATTTCAATGCCAAATTAATTAATTATTTCTTTTGTTTGCAAGTAATTTATTATCTAATTATTTCACTTTCATTTCAATTTTGAATTTAGTCTCAGCTCTTTTTGTTGCGTATTATATCACCTAATATTAAATAATATTTTAATTATCGAACTCACTTTGGAAGGGAATTTTGTCGATCAAGTTGACGGAATTTTTCAAATGGTGACACCTTCTTTTGTGGCTGCATTGTTGATGATTTTGTGGTAACTATTTTTAAATTTGTAGAAAAAAAAATATTTTATTAGACTTGCACTTGAAAATTCTCTCTTAATTCTTCAATTTCAATTTATTCAATGCCGTCACTCACCTTCTGTGGTAGTCGTTTTAATAATTCTATCTCCTTGCTGATGCATTTCCGAACTGGTCTTTGTCATAGTTCCTATGAAAATAAAGGCGAGAGAAAGAGAATTGTGGAAAATTGAGTAAGTTTTTCGTTTAAGCCGAAAAATCGTCTTTTCTTTTATGTACGTTCAAAAAATATCTCATCTATAATAAACTTCTCACACAAATATAAACGCAACACGAAAAAAATGTGTGTAAAAAGCGAATAACGAATTAATTCACACGATGAAAAGCGATTTGTGGGTTCTGTATGTTTATGATGTGATTGTTGTGTAAAATAATTGTGTTTTTATCTACTAAATTATTGCAATCAATGAAATCAATAAATTTTCCAAAGTAACTAAAAATTCATTAAAACTTTCTGTGACATGCTAAAGACATATAAGCAGAAATCATAAAATATTTTTTGGTTACTCGGAACTAAATCAATAAGTTTAATAACAATCTTAAAAGATGTTACATTAAATTTAATTAAGCCCTTATGAAGAACTAACGAAGTTCACACGAGCGAACAAACGAGAGAGATCAACAAAGGAACAATTAATATTTTTTATCTTCTTCTGTGGGATTTTCCTTCTTATTACTGCGATATATTTTCCTTTCTTGTTTTTTTCTTTCAAGTCATACAACTACTCGATCTTACATACAATAATTTTCATTGTTTATTTTCAAACTGAAAATATCATAAAGAAAAACATGTGAAGAAAATTTTAAATTGCGGAAATGACAATAAAGAACTGAAAATTATCTCTTTAAGTAACACACAAATGTATGTATATCGTATTCTGACCCAAAAAGAAACATTTGTGTATGAATATATTGAGAACAAAGTTCTTGCCTCTTCCTTTCTCTCGTATACTAATGATGAAAGAAAATGTGTTTTTTCAGTTTGATACATAGTTGAACTATAATGATGATGAGGAAAGAAACTAAGCTACATCTGCGGTCAAAAAAGATCTAATGACGTAAATTTTGTGATCAAGCAAAAACAGCCGGAAAATTTTCAACAAAAGCAGACACGAAGGCAATCCTCTTTCTAATATCATTATTATTATTGTTATATATGTGCCGATGATGAGAATAGAAAAAGAAAAAACTTTTCTTTCTTGAAAATGAGCCAAAATATACGAGAAAAAAAGTTTTATTTTTGACTTAATTTCTCTTCTTCTTCTCTTATGTGAAAGAAAATTCTTTTGTTTGTGTGTGTGTATGTTTATGCGGAAAAGAGAAAGACTTTCGTAAGATGCAATTGCGTGATAGACTTTGAGTGCGTGCTCAAAGATCAATAAAATAAATAGATTTGACTCTCATTAAAATTTCTCTCAAATCGCTCAATTAGAAGTCAAACAAGCTTAAATTTTCCCTTTTCTTACATGAGCATAATTAATTTTGTGCTCTTCTGATGTCATTTCTCACAAACTTAATGTTGACATCTTTCACGACTTGATGTCTGTCGAGTCTTTTTCTCTTCTCCTTGTGTATAATAAAAATTTCTTTTTTTGAGTTATTAAACCTAGAGTGATGAGCAATTAATTTGCCACAAAGGAAGAATATAAATTTCACAAGAAAATAACGAGCAAAAGCAATAACAACAAACATAAAGCGGCAAAAACACAAAACTCGTGGAAAATGATAAATTTTGTAGTGGATGGAGAGTGTTTGTGGGACATTTCTGGTCTGGTTTTTTAAATTTGTGTGCGTCATGAGATTTTCCAATTTTTCATAATTTTCTGTAGGAGTTTTTAGTTTGTTTGTGTTGTTGTTTGTATGTATGCTGTTCGTGTATTGACTTAAAATTTCTTCTAATAATCATTTACAGATAAAAATCATAAATCACAAAACAGATAATTAATTAGAATAAACAACAATAATAACACATCTTGATTATGTTAGAGTAAAAAGAGCGAGCGTTTCCATGCGAAATATGTTTAGAAAGCCACAAGTCAATAATAAAAGCTGTTGTCAATCACTTCGACACGCAATAAAATTCTTTTGGACTCACAAAGTTGAATTCATAGTATTCTGCATTTTATTGCAATTGTTCAGCTGTTATACTTGAGATAGAGGCAAGTCTTTTGCCATCAGCATCAAGTTTATAAAAATAGAGCATGTTTGTTTCTGCTATTTTTCATCATCATTGAATCACAATGAACTCCAATTTTTCATTTCTCTACTGCTGCTGCTGCTGCTTACTTGATTTTCCTTGGAAAAATTGCGCATTGAAATTGATATTTGTATGACATGCGAATTAACGATAATCCAGCTCAGTATTGTAAATAAATTTTCATTTTATGACCCTCAAGTATGGCGATTAAACTTGACATTTAATAACAAGCTTCAATAATAATGATGCATGATTTTTGCTTATAGCGTTGGTTAGTAAGTAATTGATTGATTCAGTAGACACATGCACAAATAACAAAATAATTCTTCAAAAAATTTTGAATCAAAGAGTTTTGTTCTCTCTTTTGCTCAAATACAAAATTATTAAAATAGAATATAAAGTCCATGATAAGATTATGGAATGTCAAATCACGTTGATGCGTCGTGCTCACAGTCAGCAAAAGTAAAAAATTTGTTTATAAAAAATTAATTGAGCTCCTTTTAATTGATGGTGCTCAAAACAATCAAAAATGTTTGTGTGTGTCCAAGAACAATAAAAAAAATCGATCAATAGGTCAATTCACAAATTGCTTGAGCTCAAGAGCTCTTCAAATGCATCATCAATGTTACTCTCATCCAAGAGCTCCACATTTGCCAGACTCGGCATCGTTTTACTACGCGATAATGAATTCATTAACTGTGCTCGATTATTTACAGCTGTTATTCTCGTCATAGGCTTCACTTGAAGTGAAATTTTACGAGCGGGCTGTGATGATGCGATTGACAATGGTGCGGGTTTCATTCGCAAACTTTCTGTACGCTGTGCGGTTGGAGCAAAGAAGGAAGCGACTGTTTTTTGTTTGGCATCAATGACACTTTGAGAAATACCATACATTCCCGGAGGCGTAATTGATCTTTCTATTGTTGGTTTGGGAATTGTGAGTGTTCGTCCCTTAACGAGATTATTAGGTGAAATATTATTGTACAACACATGTGGAGGTGGAGGATCAGTCGATGGTGATTTGACCTGAATTCTTGGTGGCGATTTGTATGTGATGCTGTAAGCTGTTTCAGGTACAGCTGGAATTGGTATCTTGAGTGGCGGTAATTTGATTTCAAGTGATGAATTTGACGAATCTTGTGAGAGTCTTGACTGTGAATCATTCATTTCAGTTTTTACAGGTGACATTTTGAGAGATTGCAATTTCATATCAATGGAAGAATTTGATGAATCTTGCGAGAGTCGCTTTAAATTTTTTTCTGGTGGTGTTGGACTCTTTTGTTGAACTTTTTTCAATGAATCCTGCAAACTCTTCATCATTGAATTTTCTTTTGATTGTCCATTCAGTGAAGTCAATTCTGAGCTTTGAGTATAAGCTGTTTGTGCTACTGGTGCTTTCATTACTTTACTAACTGCAGCCTGACACTCAATTGATTCACCAAGATCATCTAATTCACGCTCAAGGTCATCACAAATAGAACCGACAGAATTATTATTTGAAATTTGTGGTGAAACAGGAAAAGGTGGAGTTTCAGTAGGTTTAAAAATATTTTCTCTTGGGCTAATCACAGTTCGATCACATGTCAATACAAGCGGTTCCTTTGAAGGATTTGTCAATGAGTCTTGTCTAACGAGTGTTGGTCTCTCTGGTGCATAAGTTGAAATAGATGCTGGGTGAGTGAAATCAGTAATAACAAATGTAGATTCTTTAGACTTTGGTGGAGTTATCTCTTTCTTTGGTTCTTTATAAGCTGGTGCTTCAAATGAAGCATAAGTAGCATTCAATGGCAAAGAAGATCTTTTTTCAAATGTTCCATTATAAAGTGGATTATTGCGAAATCTAACAACTGGATCAGTTTCTAAATGAGAAGCAAGATGTACTGTTGGAACATTTTCAAATTTACTTGCAGCTAGAATCAAAACTCTTTCAGATTTTGGTTGAGTAGCCCATGGAGCTGGTTCCGATTTTGGTTCAACAGCTTTTTGAACTTTAACAAATGATGAATCGAGACTTGCTAATGATCGTGTTGGTGAGCTTGCAATTTTCCTCATTGCAGGAACTGGATTATTAATGCTATAACCAGTCTCAGCCATTTGTTTAACAACACCATTAGTAATTTGTGGCATTGGTTTTTTCACAACTTCATCATTTGTCTGAATAGGCTTAAATGAATTAGAGAGTTTACGTGAAATTGGTGGTTTGAAAACAGACAAAGGAGCATGTGAAAAATTGTTGACATTTGCTGGCTTAGGAATTGTGTGCAATTTATTTGGTTCAATAATTGTTTTATGAACAACTGTCTCTGTTTGCTCTTTTGGTATAAATTTATCAACAAATTGTTTCTTTTTTGGTGACAATGAATCTTCCAATTTTATCTGTTTCTCTGAATTTTTCCATGGAAATTTCTCAGTAGATGTTGGCAAAGTTTTAATAAATGGCTGAGCAGTTTTGATTGGAATTGCAGGTAATGGTGACACTTTTGCACTTGGTTTTTCTTTTTCAATATTTTTCCAAAAGTTTGCAGCAGCATTTGATGTTTTGGGAGCAATTTTTGGCTGTTGTTTTGGTCCTTCTTCAAACTTTGTTTTCAAATTTCCAAACTTATTTGTCCAATTGTGTTGTTTTGATTCATTTCGAGATGCTGAAGGATTTACATATGTGGGCATGATATGCGAATTTTGTTTCTCAATAAAAGCCATAAATTTCTTATCATTCTCAGTTTTAGGTGTGAATTTTGGAGGCATGGGAGCTGTTCCAGCAGTAAAAGTAGTCTTCAGTCCAGCTGAATTTCTATTTTGATATGTAGTTTGAAGTGTTTCATCTTCATCTCCTTCTCTTTCGCTCAATTCAAATGTATTTACAAAACTGTATGATTTCGGTAAATCAATAGTATTTGCACGCTTCATTTTCATCTTTTTGCTAATGTATTTGTTTGGATGAGCATTACTGCTGCTACTGACATTTCCCTCATCACCTGAACTGTAATTCAATGATCTTTCCAATGCCTGTTGCTTCTCTTGATTGCGCAGATAATTTTCTTTTGCCTTGAACTTTCCATTTAGCGCATTATTGCCATTATAAAATTTTGTATTAATCAATTCATCTTCATCATCACTTGACGAAGAGTCATCAGATAAAACGTCATTTTTATAGATTAAATTGTTGCTTGTGGTGCTATTTTCACTCGAATTACGTGTTATAGTTTCACCTTTAGGAATAACCTCTTGCTTTACTGTATTTTTAAGAATTGGTGTAGGTTGATCAAGGCTAATTGATTGCTTAAACAAAAGTTTGTATTTTGGTTTTCCTTGAATTTCCACTTGAGTTTCCTTTGGCACAAATTGAGAAGGACGCAAAAGAGTAATTGGTTCTGAAATTTGGCGTGTAAGTATCGCATTATATATGCCAGGAGTAGAATTGAAAACTTTTGCAGTAACTTTTGGTTGAATTGTTGGGTGAGCAGCAGCATTTTGCATTCCAATAAATTCAATTTCTTCAATGATTCTTCTTGCATCAGCAAGTTCTTCTCTTGTAACACCAACTGTGTGTCTATTTGCACGATTTTTTCTCTTATTAAATCTATTAACATTTCCTCCTGATCCACGACGTTCATCAGATAATTTTTCTAATCGTGGTGAATCATTAACACTTCTTTCAGGGGCAGGCTCAACTTTTCTTTCATTAGAAACCAGACCCGTTTGGAGACGATTGACGAGTGATAACAGTGCAGCCTTCTTTCCATCATCTAAATCAATCTCACCTAAATTCAATGAATTTTGAAGTCTCTCGAGAGCTGTTGTCACTTCTGTCAACAAGTCACTGCCCAAAGAGTCGGCTTTCTGTTTGCTCTCAGCAGACGTACTATCATCTTCTTGTGGCTGTTCATTTAAATTCAATTTACTCTCATCCATATGATTGCTCAGACTCGCAGCTAATAAGCGCAAGTCCTCGCCGCTCTCGGTACCTGAGTCTTCTATTGGAAATTCATTCCCTAAACAACCATTGTTACCGTCAATTAAATTATTATTATGCTCACTATTCATTTTAGAAGCAGAATTTTTTGGCATTGATTTTTGAGCGATAGCACGACTCAAATTAAGGCTCAATATTTGTCGTGCCGATAGATTGCGATAATTGGGATTTTGCAGTATACCGGTTAAAAGCGGTAGCAGTAGAGACTCACCCTCTTCTGTTTGATTGATGCTGCTGTTACTTTGGTTGTTGCTCTCTGTTGCTGTTGAATTGTCCTCGTCCAAGTCAGCACTTACTTGCTGTACAAACTCAGCACACGCTACAAAAGTTTTGAGAAAATTATTCGAAAATTCGACTCGATGCGATGATTGAAAATGTGATGAGATGAGAAAATAAGGAACGATGACAAAACGTCACAAGACAAACGAGAGACAATGAAAATGAATCAACGATGACAATCAATTAAACGAGAACGATTATTTTAGGAAAAAATGGACTGCTGCAATGAAAATGAATGAAATTTTTATTTCTTTTATACTATACCTTCCTTATCAGCCATGATTTGACGAATTCTTTCTCGAATTTTGCGACGCTCGTCGTAGTTTGTAGTCGCTTCCAACTGTCATGTGTGTGTATGTTTGTGAAGTATGCACATTTAAACACACATTTTAGAATGAAAACAATTAATTTTAATTAATGATCATGAAAAAGAATTGAGAAAAAAGAGGCAGGGTAAGAAAGAAGGAGAATGAGACACATATAAATCAATTTTGCAAGACTGAATGAAAAAAATTTACTCACAAGTTTCTTTAATAAATCAACGTCCCAACTGTTGTTAATATCTTGCGACTTTCCCGATCCTGACGATGAGTATGAGGTCACTGTCTTCGTTGTAGTCACTTTTGATGCAGAAGATGTCTAAAAAATAAAAAGACGTAAAACATTAGTAAATTAATTGACGCAAGACAAATTTCACAATTTTCTCAATAAATCTCTCTAAACCCACATCAATTTCATTCTCTCTAAAAATTATTTCATTAACACTAGTCGTAACTGCGAGAAAGAGTCCGACTTTTGAAAAAAATCTTAACAAATAGTCAAAAATCAACCGATACATTGGAACCATCGATGAAAACTGACGGAAAAATCGTAATTTTTTGGATTGATAAGTTTTTTCTCAAGTGCATCGTCATCAGACTTTGGATGAGTTTATATTTGCGCGCCTCTTAATAGTTTTGCCGTAAAGTATTTTTAGTTCATCATCGTAATAGATTAAATTTATTGCTTCTTTCTTTCTTTCTTGATAACGATCAAAATATTTTTTCCTTCTTTTTTTGTCCATTTTTATGTATGAAGATGTCAACAGTTTTCAAATACTTTCACTCATAATTTATATTCATTTTTAATTCAATGAATAGACAAAAATATCACGTCTGCATTGAAAAATATTTAAAAAATGCTAAATTTTCCACCCCTTTGACATTTGTTTCTCTAAATGTGAAAAATTTATTTTTAGCAAAACAAAATCTAAAATAGAACCATAAAAGTTCATTGTGATCAATGAGGGAAATCCCAAAAAGTTTTTTTACTTTGTAAATTCACATTTCCTATTAGTAATCAATCATATCTAGAAACATCCAACATGTCATTGCACTTAATCATACTCGACTTGATGTCGCCGCGGAAATTTGTAAATACGAAAAATATCTTCACCTCCTTATTTGGCTAAATGGCGATTTTCAGTTTTTTACTCAAAAATTTTTCTCGCAGGTATTAATTTTCTCACAGAAGGTAAAGAGAGAAAATGAGAAAATTTTCTTCATTTTCTCATCTCTCATTATTACTGAGAGTGACTGATATTCAAGAGAGATTTTGAATTCTTAAATTTATTAAAATTTTATTAACATCATTTCACGAGTTTTATTTTTAAAATTTTTTTCTCTTTTCCTCATATGAAAATTTCATGAAACAAAAATTCCTCATCAAAATGCACCTTAATTAATTTTAATGATAATTAGTAACACGTGCTTGTGGTGAAATTCACAAAAAAAATATTTTCTTCTTCTCTCTTCACCACACAAGCATTATTTTCTCATTTTAATTGAATTTTTGTTATCAGAAAATGAAAGCATTTCACTTTTCATGCCATATTGCACAACAATTTTCGTTTAAATTTTTTTTGCTCTCACTTTTTTTTCGAGTTTATTGAGCTAAGAAAAACTTTCATTCGTAGGCGCCACAAAATTTATTTCGCAGCCACTCTTTTTCGCTCCTGCTCATTGCGGTCTTACACACAACAATAAATTCATGTTAATTTTCATGCAACTGTCGACTAATTAATTGTCCACATACTAAAACTTTCATATGCTGCATTCTCGAATGCAAACAACAACAATAAACTAAAACGTCGTTTACACTAAAGTTTTAGTTAATGCGACAAACATTTCATTTAGAGCATATTCAATTATTCATGCTCTTCTTATATTTGTGAACAAATGAGGTCAGTTTCGTGAAGATCTATTTTTACAAGATTGCACTTTTAAGTTTATAACATTTTCTACAAAGAAATGCTTGATGAACCTGAATTTTAGTAACATCCACTTGCAACTTGTACTGAATAAAGTGAGAGTTGTAAAATCTTAAATTAAATTCGTGAATGAAAATTTGCACATTTCATTCACAAGTATTGCGGAACTATAGAACTGAAATTGCATAACATTTTAAGTTCACACTTTCAAAGTATGCTTGTGTGTGCTCTCTTTTTCTTTTTATTTTATTTTGTTAGGTGTAAGTAGAAAAGATAGAAAATTTTTCGAATTTCTCTCGCTTCACAAAAGAAAAATATGAAAATATGCGTCAAAGTGAAATGGAGTATAATGAAAAAGGTACTAAAAATATAATTCTTTTGTGTCTAGCACAATATATTTTGTATTTTTGCTAAAGTGGAATGAAAATATTTTGTTTTTAATTTCATAATATCTCTAAGTTGAACTTCAAACTCTGATGAAGTGAGTATAAACAAGAGAAGGATTTAGAAAAATAAAGAGGAATTCATTCTTTCTTTAAAATTGTAAGTTTGTTTTCTATCAAAAATACAAAATTGCTACAAAGTCATGAATGTAAACTTTTCATCTTTCAACTCAATATCCTGATTATGACCTGAATTATGAAGAAGTCGATTGATCGAATTTTCCTTAATGCCAAAATATCTTTCATCAGTCATTCAGCGCGTGAAGATTTTTTTAAACATAAAATTATCGTAACAAACATCGCTCTAATAAACTTTATAGAGTTCTGATTCATCAACTACTATTTTTGGCATCTGTTTTTGCTATTAGATTAAATTGTAATCTCAATTCTATTTTACAACTTGTTTATATTATTCAAATACACTTGAATAAAGTATATTTTTATTGAAAACGCATCTAAAAATATTATTTGGATAGAATTGGATTTTTTTATTGATTTATTTGTACTCCTGACGTATGTTTCACACATGTGTATGAGAAAGGAAAAAGAAAGAAAGTGGGTTGAATGAATTGGTGGAATGTGATTTTTTTGGTTGAATATTTTAATTGGACCAATGATATCATTTCGAGTGGAAGTTTTTCGAAGATTTCTTTGAATTTATTTTAAGTAGAGCTCTATTTAAGATTAATTGATAGCTCTTTAACATTTTTCATCTAATTTAATAAAATTTTTCAAAGTCGAATGCGCTTAAAAATTTTTTCAAAGCAACATTTTACACCTCTTGAACATGAGAGAAAATGTCGCCGCCAACATTTTCATTTTCTTTTCCAATAGTCAATTAACTTACATTAACTAGAAAAGTAAACATATTTAATTAGACATTAATGTTGCGAGATTTGAAAAGAAATGGAGACACAAATCTCTCAATTTCCAGAAGAGCGTGAACGTGAATAAAAAGAAACGAAACAAAATTTAAAAGCGCAACAATTTATGAGCAAAAGAAAATGCGAAAGATCTAAAAATAAACATACTTCAACTGAGAATTAAAATTAGCAGCATGGGAAATCGAATTCCAAATTTAATTTCATCTTGTCAAATAAACAAAATGCATTAATTTGTTTATTTTTGAAATATAACATTCGAAGTGACGTAAAGGATAGCATGCTATCTAAATGTGATATTAAATTTAATATATTGAGTAAGAAGCACGCGTGGCTTGCTTACATACATGTGGAGTCTAAAAATGATTCTTTTTCCATTTCTGCGTGTTTTCTCCCAAAATAATTAAGAGAGTGTCTCTATTTTTATCATCGCTTTTGAAAAAGCAAATATAAAACAAAGTTGAGATTGCTCTTGTGGCATTTCATTTTCATAAAGGGTTAGAAACTTTGAAAATATTTTTCATCTTTATGATATTTTGTTGTTGTGAAAAATAAAATTAATTAGACTGAGTTTTTCTCTCATATTTTTCTTTTCTCAACGACCTTGAAGAAATGCGATACCTTTGAAGAAACACATTTAGAACATACAAAGCAGTAGCACGCTTTTACGCAAAGTGATGATCTCTTAAATGAAGCTCACTCGGCATATTGATACTTGGCATTGACAGAAAGAAAAGAGGCAGATTGGAAGGAACCTTTAAGGCCGTTGAATGATGTACGTGAGGCCACACAAAAATATTCATTAATAATGGCAGAACGATAAGAAAAGTGATTTTTTAAAACACTAGTAAAATATTTTTATTGATCGCTTGCCAATTTGCACATAAAATCTCACTGTCGGTTTCACTCTTTTATGAAAAAGCTAACGAATGAAAAGAAAAAAAAGTTTTCATGTATATTTGAAAATCGCACCAAATTTAGTCATTCATTGACTCTCGCATTCTTTGTTTTTCCTGCGCAATTATTTGATTGATTTCACTTTCTTCTTTGCATGAATTAAATTTATTTAAATGTTGCTGCATCACTTAATTGTGATTTTATTTTTTTTTTATTTCTCTCTTTTTATATTGTTCATGAAGGTGCGCTCTAATTAATTCACTTTACAGTTCACTTTGATGTTGATTACCTCAATTGATTATTACAATATAGTGTGATTTATCGGTATTTGATCCAAATTTGAATTTCTTCTTTTTTATTCCAGCAATCAAATTCAAATTAATCACTCTTGATGCTATTTTAACGTCTATTCAACCAAGACTGAAAATTGTCTGTGTCCAAAAATGAATGAAAAACTTGCGAAAAAATAAATTCTTTTTTCTCTCTCTCGCGCGATGAGCAGAAAAATACTTTTTTTTCTCTACTGCTTCGATACGCTCAACGTATAAAATTGTTAATGTGAAACGATTAGTTTGAGCTTCAAACGAAGACTGAAAGAAATTTGTGTAAAAATGCAATAGAAGTAATTAGCAGAAATATCTGATTTACCTTTCTGCGAGCATGTTCGCTCACAGAGAAATCAAATTGTCGAGAGAAAGAGAGAGATTAATTTTACTTAATTTCTTTCTTTATTTTTGGCACTCTTTTGCTCTCGTCGCGCTTCTTTTCATTATCATGTGAGTTACTTTTTCTCAGTTTATAAATTGCGTGAAAAACAGATGTTTTCCGCAGATGATCGTGAATATTTGTGTTTATTTTCTTATAAATAAATTTCCGCAACTGATGCACATAGACTGCAGGCGTGAAATGGAAACGATTCTTTATCCTAGTTTGTCCTCTTTTCTTTTAATAACTTTTTAAATTTTATTTAATTGAATCTCAAGGACTTGTTTTCACATCATGCACCTGATCATTTTACTTCCTTTTTTCATTTTTTTAATTAGTTAAATTAAATTAATTACTTCCAGAAATAATGCACATTTACTAGGTAAATAATTGACACATTTATGTCAAAGAAAGTGTAAAACTATGAAATAATTTAATTTTGCAATAATTAAAAGAGAGAAAAATAAATTGAATTTTTTTGATTCATTATGATAAGAGAGACAGCTGCAATTGACATTTTTCAACTTACATTTTTATTTTTCGCACCGCCCGAGGACAGAAACTCCTTTGATAAGCCAGAATTTTTCTCAATACTTGTCATTAGGGCTGTCGCTCCAAGAAACTTATTCAAAAGTGCACGAGCTTCAGCATCTTCTTGTGTATCATCTTCTTCATAAACTAAGTAATTAAAATTTCTCAACTAATTAAAATTTCAGTGAAATTTATTTTTAAAACTTACCATTATCAGCATTTTTCATCATTGTAACAACTTCTTTAACATTTGATGCCTTTCTCTCGCTATTCAGAAATGTCTTTGTCTCGCTTGATGTCATTTTTGATGATTTTGAAAAACTGTGAGATGATTCTGAATCGCGGTCAATTGATGATCTTTTCGTCGACATTTTTGACGATGAATCTTTTCTCACAAATTTTTCCTTTAGCTCTTTTACTGAGCCATTTCGAATGACTTTAGGTTTTTTGCTATCACTTTCAAATTTTTCAACTTTTGTTACACTATAAACTCCACCACGAGAATTTTTTCTCTCATTAATTACTTTCGACGATCGCATATCAGTTTCATTGGTGAAGTCTGATGGATCTGATGAATATTTCGTAGTTTTTCGTTGCACAACTGCTGGTCCGCCATTTTCAGAGTAGGAGACTTCACTGATTATTGTACCAGTTGCTAGAATGTTTTTGATGAATTTTTTCAATTATTAATAAATGAAATTTTTATACTCACTTTTACTTTCAACTGTTGAACCTTGTGGCTTCTTCTTCAATGCTTTTAAACCAAAAAGAGGCAATCCATTTGAATCGGTCGGTCCAACGCCGTAACTCGAAGTAATGCAATCAGTTTCTGTTTTTGACTCGCGCATATTACTCTTTTGCTGTGATGTATTACTGGTTGCAGAACTTTTCTTTACTGTTTTCACCACACTCTCTGTTGCTTTTCCTTTGCTACTTTTATTCATCGTATCGATGATTGTGCGTGTTGATACTGGTGTAGTCGTGACTTTTGTTGTTTTCGTCACTCTTGGCTCTTTATCACCTGATGTCATTCGCGTGGTTGTTGTCGTAGTTGTAGTTGTGACCGTTTGACGTGCATCATCCCGCGGTGTCTTTGACTTTTCGACAATTTTCTTTTGCATCACCGGCTCACTGCGTGTTGTTGTTGTTCTTGTTGTTGTCACACGTGATGATTTCATTTCACTTTTTGCTTTTTGATCTTCAATTTTCTTTTTTACTATTCTGATTTGCGCACGAATTTTTCTTCTCTGCTCATAACCAACAACAATTTCAAGCAAACGCTCAAGCTCTTCTAAATCAAAAATTTCTTCAATGTTGATTGTTTCACTTCCAGTGCTTACTTTGCGTGTATTTGTTTGATTTTTATAAGAGTCAGTTCTTTTCAGCTCAACACCAAACTTTGTTGGTGATCTTGGCGATTCTTCTCTGGGCTCTGATGGCTGTTTAGTTGTTGGCGATTTCAAAGAATCTCTACGATGCTCGAAATCTTCTGGTCTTGAAGTTCTCTGTAATTCAGCTTCACGGATGGATGATTTTGCCACGTGCTCCAATGATGCAACTGTGTGTTGCATATAGTGCTTGTCACATGAAATTCTTCTCGTTTGCTGATGAGAAGTTGATTCATCACTTATCGAGTGTCGCT
>JACWBX010003122.1:4836-17130 GCA_014622435.1 Polypedilum pembai
CAAGTCATAAAACTCTTTTATTAAGTCCCAGAAAAGAAAAAAGATCAAAAATAGTTTCTTAATAGAGATATTTTATTGAAAAAAAAAAATTTAATTAAAAGTTAATTAATTAATTAAAAATTAATTAATTTAATTAATTTTTAATTAAATTTTTAAGTGTCCCAGCCTTGATTCATTTAGCATAGAAATGTTTAAATCATTAGTCTTTAAAATTATAATCTTTATTTAACTGAAGAATTAAGATACAAATTTCAATTTTTAAAAAATGTGAACTAAGAAACGCATTGTTTGTTTTCAATTTGAATTTAAATCTGCCGTTATTTTTCTAGCTATTTTTTAAATCTGTAATTTTTCACTAAAGTCAAATCTAAAACAGATACTGAAGGATTAAAATAATAATTATCTTTAGCTTAAAAATCATTAAATGCGCTTAAAATATTTATAAACTTCATTTTCTTATTCTTTATTTAACTTTATAATGAAAAGGATACAAATTTGACTGACGCGAAAAGGTGTCGAGTGCTTTTATTCATCTCAAATCTTATAAATAGTCAAATTGCATTCCATAAATAAAACACAATTAAATCCAAAACCGTTACCATACCGACCTCTTCTCATCATCAACAATATCATCGGGGTTGTGATGGGAAATTTTATTTATTCACATCTCTTCCGTGATCGCAATCTGAGCCTATTGCTACTGTTGAATGTTTTTGTTGTTTTGTATATTATGTACATATTATTATTATAATAAGAGCTTCGGGGATGAAACTCTCTTTCGACTAATGGATTCGGGAATTGATATCTTCATTAAACTTTCCAAAGAATTGAGCAAGGTCGAGTGTAGAGGCAAAAAAACGAATATTAAAGATTTTTTGGCCTGATATGCTGCAGTTAGAGTGATTTGGAAGGGAAGCATGCTGCATAGGGTGAATTTCTATGCAAATTTTATATGACAGCTATCTGTGATTTATTTCAATTCAATGCGAACTGAATATTTCTCATGCGAGAGCTATTGTGAGAAATTTCAAGTGTGAGATGATGAAAGGAATTTTCTGCCGCTCATATTTGGTCATGGACAAAATAGCTAGCGTGCATAATCATATAATTATGTTGTTGAAAAGAAGAAAAATTACAATTTTTGATGCAACCTTGCAGCACTTACTGCTAAAGTCTAACAAGCGTGAAAATGATCCTAATTTGTCTTAAGATCCCGCAATGCCTCATTGAATACACAAGATGATGAAGATCTCATATTTTTGACAGCTTTTCATTCTTCTTTAGTCGGCACAGAAAATTTGCTGTTTGCTTAAGAACCACAGAAGTTTTTTTCATGAATTTTGCTTCCTCAGTCTATTTATGTTATCATTATCTTTACACTAAGTTCTAGCTTAATTTTTGTTTGTTTTTCTTTCATTCTTTTCTTTTCCATCTCATCACATCGCATCGCAAACATACATCATTGTTGTTGTTTTTTCAACTGAGCCTAATAGGGATGTAATGAAGGGATAAAGCGCCGGGGAGGATTAAAATAATTTTTCTATTTTTGTTGTTCCTTCGCTTATTTTTTGCAATAACATAGAGATTAAAGAATTCACTCTCCATTGTTTGGGTTAATTAGAGACCGCCTGTGCCGCCACATATACAACAAAAGCAAACGACTTTAAATATTTTTTTTCTTTTTTTACATAAAAAAATCGATAGAGATTCACATGAGAATTTAAAGCGTGACATTATTGTGTATTGAATGAGTAAGAGAGAAAAATTCAATTTTCAAACAACATCACCATAAAATTGGGAAGATCATTTTGCCATAATGTCATTTTTAACAATATCTTCACACCCGTATTGAATAAAACACACACATACACTCATTCGGTGTTTTGAAATCCAATTTCATTGAGGCTGAAATGTTGGGTAAAGAAAATGTGAAATCGATGATTCTATTAAGATTTTCTATTCTATTTTCAGCTGAAATTGAAGACAATTTTGAGGATTCATTCAGATGTTTTGGAAACATCAAGAAACTTTTTCTTTGTTTAAAGCTATTTGATTCAATTTATGCACAAATCCTATCACATTCACATTCTTCGTTTCAAATACACATAAAGAAAATTTTGAATACAAAAGCAAAATTGACATCGTGGTTCTCCGCTGATTTTAGATTTTACAACCACATCCACCACATCTTACGACATCATTTTATGAAAATGAGAATAAAAAGTCAATTTTATTGATTCTCATTTCATGAAGATAATAAAATTGAATTTTGTCAATGAGGAATGAAAATATTTTTTTATAACAATTGAAAATGAGAAAATTGTCAATTTCGAGTGCATTAAAATATATAAATTAAAATTTTGCAATACAAAAATGAAAAATTGTAGATATATTTTTACTTCCAACACTGCAACTTTTTGTTTAAATGTCATGCAAGATCTCTAAAACTATAAAAGCTAGAGATTTCCTGTATTTTGCTTAAAACACTTAAAATTTAAGTCAAAAATAATTAGATATAATTGAAAAAATTCCTATATTAAAAATCTTTCGTTTCTTTTATTTTTTGTATTTTTAAAGCCTTCTACACAAACAAACATTGAGAATTATCTAAATAAAAAGGAAAGCAATATCATTTGATAAAATCTTCATTCAATTTCCTTCCTATAAAAGAAAAATAGAAGATAAAAATGCGGATTTTTTGTGTCTTAGAATAAAAGAAGCGTATTTTGTGTGTGTCATAAAGATGACAATAATGATAGCAATTTATTGGCTTTTATTGAATCGTTTGATTCAACTCTTTTGGCATCTTTTTTGTCATCATAAAGATGAAAAATTCTTCTAAAGAAAACATTTCTCGTCTAATTAAATTTCACGTCATCAACACCACATTGTGTAAAATAAGCGAGAGCATGAAGTCGTGCGTATACAGTAGCATTCGCTCCCCTTTTTTATTAACGTCGTCATCTTCATCTTTGCAACCATGTTTGATGCTCATTTTCATTTCACTTCCCAAAAACGTCGTCGCTTTTTGATCTCACTCGAGTCTCTAATTTAATTTCCATAAATTTCCTTCCACTTTAAAACTTCAACTTCTTTCCCCTTCATCGTTTGTACGTGTTAATGAATCGCAAGTGATAATTACATCATTGCTTCAACAGAAGGCGCACACACACTTTTTTGCTTCTTTTTTTCGCTATGGGTGTACCATATTTCTTGGGTTTTGTGGGTTGAATCTGTGTTTACTCATCTGACATCACTGGCTGATTAAATTTTTTTTCTTTCAAGTAAGAAAAAGAACTCACTAAGTAAGGGCGCCTTCATTTTTATTGCTGTGTTAATTTTCTCGCTGTCGAAAAAGTTTTTTTTTAATTTAATTTTTCCCTTTTGAAAGAATGCAAGCATTAAAACTACTAATTAAAATCACTCGCTTGTTGCAATAATTTGTTTCATGTTGTTGGTGATGATTCGACAAAAAATATTTAAAAATGTGCAGGAAATTAAAAATAATTTTTCATCAGTCATTTGAGAGTAAATTTACGATTATGATAATTCAAATTTTATTCAAGAAACTAAAAAGGGAAATTTGTTACAGCTCGTTGTCAGCTTGCGTTTATAAAATATAAAAAATGTTAGGGAAGTTTATGAAGAAGGCAACCCCTTCAATAAAAATTTCATTTCATTTTCCCGCGTGGTGGCATCATTTTCGAGACCAACACAATATTTGACCATCATTGGAGAGGGTTTTTTCTTCTCTTTACTTCATTGTTTTTGAACGTCAGCTTGCGAGAATGTTAAATGCGATGAACATAAGAAAATCGGGTTAGAAATGCAATTGTGAGATATGTAGTCGAATGAAAAGGGTTTAAATGACCACAATAAAATTTTATGGATACCTCTCTCGTATTTCTTTTGTTCTTTCGTTTAAACTTCCACTTTGATATGCATTCTGCTATTGTTAATTTGTTGGACGTTTATTGTCATTCTTGTCTTCTTGATAAATTGAGGAGCATGTTGTGTGTATGTTTATGCTTGCTTTATGTGTCGAAATAAAGGAAGACTATAATTAGTTTTGTTAAATTTAATTTTGAGAGTTTCAATTTAATGAATTGTGATAATTTTTATTTTAAACTTTTGAATTTTATTGCAATTCGAATATGCAAAAATCTCATTTAAACTTTAAATAGAATAATCTAAGGTTCGGCATTTTCATGCATATTTATTTGTAAATTGATTTACTTAAAAATGTCTCTAATTTATTCAGATTTTATTTATTTGGTATTTTAGAAAGTTTTCAAATCAACTTGCTTTAAATTAAATCATTTAAGAATTCAACTCTCCATGAAAATTTAAAATATTACTCGCTAGTTCACTGTTTAGTGTTTTTTAAAAATATTTTTAAAATATAATCAATTTGCAGCTACTAAAGAAGCATTTTCAAAAAATTCTTTCAATTAATCAAAGTCTAGACAGTAATAATCACTTCAGTTCTCTATTTTAGCTACTAGAAATTACGCAAATTATTCCAGTTCCTTCCTTTATCTCTCTATATAATCTTTTTATTCTTCTTAAAACAAGAAAGAGATTAAAAAAGAGAATTTAAGCCATATTCACTTGGTCGATTGACTTTAGAATGACTGTATTAAAAAAGAAGGGAGAAACAAAAGAGCGAAGAGAAATCCAATAATTTCGATTAATTGAATTGCGTTCGCATCTGGTGTTGTTTTAAATGAGAGCAGACTTTGGTGGGCTTCAAGGCAATTAATTTTAAATTCAAATTTTTTGTTCATTCTCCCTCAAAAATAAAATTTTCAAGAATTTTTTCAGTGAGATGTCAAATGATAATAAGGATGATCTCATATTGTCATCTGCTTGTTGACACTGCGAGTAGCTTAAAGGCATTTTCTGTGAATTCACTTGTGATCCATGGGAATCTTCTTACTTCACGTAATTCCCTCATTGTTGCAAAGATAAACAATTTTTTGTCACCGTTGCGTAAGAGATCTTGTCTTAAGAGGCTTAACAAAGGACAAAATTTTTTCGGCATTTCTAAATAAAAATCACTGACGATTGACAATAGCAAACAATAAAAAATATCGCAAAATATAACCCTTTGATGATGACGATGTTGTTTTCCCATCTATGTGATGTGAAATTTCTTTTATTTTCGGTTAACCATTTTTTCTTCTTTTTCTCATGTAAGGGTGAAAGTTTTTTCTTTATGATGATTTATTGCGCAAAAGATTCAAGCTTCAATGAGTACAGCGATGAAGCCTTAAATGGTTATTTTACCCAGAAAGCCGTGGTGAAATCGCTTCTCGCACTTTTATTCCCTGGTGCAGGCAGGCAGGCAGTTGCTTTCATATAACAATTTCATTGTGTAAATTATGGGCGCGCAGCAATTTATTATCAGACAATTCTGTTGCTGTTATTTTTATGCTTCAATGAATTTCATTCAAGTTCTGCTTGCATCTATTGTCAAATGCAGTCGAGTGAGATAGATATTTTTAATTGTGTCACAACACAATTTATCATAAAAGAGAAAAGAAACTTTTTCGAGTGTGAATTTATTGTCATTTAACTTTTTGTTGTTTATTATGATGAATTAATTCTAAAAATACCTACATCCTTGATATTTTTAGCTCGAGTAATAAATTCATTGATAAATTATGGGAAAAGGACAAAAATTATAAAAAAATTCATTCATAACTCTTTCAGTTTTCTTTCATTCATGAAAAATTTTTCAGGATGTGAGATAATTTTAAATAAAGTTGAAATTTATAGTCATGTTTATGTTAGTAATATTAATCGTCAATGACGTTCTCCTGCCTGTCCTGAAAACGAATGATTTAAAGAAAAAATTGAAAACGAAAAATGATGAAAAGAATCAAAAGTCAAATGAATTTTATATCAAATTTGATGCAATATCATGTTGAATAATTTTGATTAAAAGTCAATTAATTAGGCTAGCTTGCAACATATGTTTTGAAAAATTCAATTATTTTGCATTTGGTTATTCAAACATAAAAATGATCAATAATAATCAAAATCAACAGAAAATATTTTTAATCTTCAGTTCAATGAATTCATTGTAAAAATTCATCGAATCTTTTAAGTATGCGACTTCAAATAAATATTTCCAAACAAAACCAACACATTAGATCGATCGATTTTAATCTCTTCAGAATGTCAACAGTTTTTTATAAAACATCAATGAAATCCTTTCGATCGTCGTCTTTTTTCCATCCTGATTAAATCCATTATGTAGAATGAGACACATAAAAGTCTCGAAAAACATCTTTCGACTGTTTCGGCTGCATTATTATATTAGGAAAAAAGGACTCGAATGGCATAACATAATATATCATCATGAGATAAATGCAGAAAATTGTAAGCAGCAAGCGTTAACAAAATCATTTAAGGGATGTCATTCTCAACAATCAAAGCGAAAAGAAAGAAAGGAACCCTCGCGCGCCCTTTAATTCAAACCAATATAAACAAACAAACATGTTACCTTTTCCTCGGGTAGCCTTAAAAATCTCTCAATCTGCAGAAAACAATAAAGAAGAAGAAGTAGAAAAATGCATTTTGTGATGTAATAAATTTCATTTTTTTGGGTGCACACAAAAGGTTTCCTCTTCACATTCCAACTTTTTTTTGTTACTTCTGTTTCTGTTCATAGAAGTTCTTTTAAGAACATGAACAACAAAAGGACATTGAGAGAGAAAATAAAATTGTCTTAGAAAGATAGTCATGAAGAATCAGATTATTACTTTAAATTAGAGAAAATAATATTATTATCTCAAGTAGGCATGAAGAGAATAATTTTAGTATTTTTGCTTGTTTCTTTTTGAATAAATGATTTTTTTAAAACTGATTTTTCTTCTTAAAATTTGAAAAATGATTTCAAGATTAAATTTTATGATTCCTTACATTTTAAAAAAATTTCTAACTTTAATTTTCGTAAAAATTACTTATTAAACTTATTAAATAGCAAAAGCAAAGGACGTTTTAGTAGAAGATTTACCATATTAGTTTGATAATGAAAAGCGTTTTAAAAATGGTAATTTTATCTAAGGTAAAGACACTCCAAATAATCGCCAATTAAACAAAGTGTATTCGCCTTGATTTTATCTAAAATTTTTAAAATTGTGATAAATTGATCTAAAATTTAGAAAAATTGTAGTTTTGATTATTTGTTTAAGCAAATCATTAAGATTTTTTTATTTTTCTAATTTTTCAAATAACAAACAAACATTCAAAAATTTTCAAATAAAACAGCAGTTTAATAAATAAAATTTCTTTAACGTTCAAAAAATTATTTAAACATTTTGCCTACTCGAATGAAAATTTATTACCATGTTATCCCTTGCTCTCTTTCTTTCTCTTTTTTACAATATAAAAATTTGTATTTTTCATAGACTTCTTCACTTCGACCGAAGCATGGCAAACACATCTGCACAATCTATTTAAATAATAATTATGAAATTTAATAATTTATGAGCTTTATTTCTAGTTCTATTTTTTATTAAGGCACAGTGCAACTTCATTAACGACTTCTTTTATGTGTGTGCATGCTTTTGCCTTCTGGAAAATGACTCAATTCACACTTTTATAAAATGTTTGTTTTATTCGTGAGGGATAATAAAATATTATATAGAGAAGGCTGGACGCACCGCAAGGATGGAAAGCAAGTCAAAATATTTTATTTATTTACTCTAGAAATTCTCATTGCATTGTTTTGCTTTTTTGTGTTTATTTCGGCAAATTTCGACAAATATAAAAATACAAAAGATAAAGAAGTGAAAAAATTCATTGGAAGTTTGACCATTTTGATAATTTTTTTAAATTATAGAACAAGAAACATAAATTACTACATGTTGTGCAAACAACTATTATTGTGAAGGGAGAATTATTTTTATTTTCATAAACCATAGAAAATGGACAACAAGAAAAAGGTAAAAAGCATCATCATCAAATTGTCTTCACTCTCTTTTGTCTTTTCTGCTTCTGCAAATGTTTGAGTTTCTTTCAATTTTTTGCGCAACCAGAGATCATCGCATTGTTTGATGATTTGTTAAAAATTGGTTTCAAAAATAAAAATTCCTGAGAAATTTTGCGCAAGCATTGAAATGAAATTGAGTTGTCAGCAGGAAAGTGAATCTTTTTTTTTTTTTGTTCTTTTTTGCAGGTAAAATGTGAAGTCAAAATTAATCACATAAAATTGTCAAATATTTGTAATTGTTTGTAATCGATGCTGCTTTTTTCTTTTAAGCATTGTCCAAGAATACTTGAACAAGAACTATAAAGTAAGAAGTTGAAATTGTAATCATTTCATAAAGAAGTCGATGATTGAATGAAATTTGGTTGAAAAGTTTAAATTGAAGATCTGTTTCAATGACTTTTATGAAAAAACATTCCAGCTAAAATAAATTTAAAATATTTTTATTGCTTATTTTTGAATCAGAAAAATTTCAATTCTTACCGATTTCTTCAATAATTTGTTATTCCAGTAGTCATAATTTTCTTCCAACGAATTCAAAATTTCTTTTTTGATTTTATCAAATCGTTCACCGGCTCTTGCAACACAAATTACCATAATTGCTACAGAAAGTAAAACATTGAAAATCTTAGTTATCAAACTTGCTATGATTTCTTGATTTATTATGCTCTGAATTATGTTGAATGACTGCAGATTAGAGAAATTTTTTGAAAACATAAAAAAATTAAGTTCAATTCTGAATCAAAACTCAATAGAAATATATTAAGTCTTTTAATATAAACTTACACTAATAGAAACAACGATTGTCATAACAATAACAAGTTGAGAGAAAAGAAATCCATAAATGACTTTGACTTGTTGAAATAATTTTGAAATTTCTGAAAATTTGCAATTAATTTCATTTAACTTTTTAATTACTTCAGTCCTAATATCAAAACAGATTTCCAATTCTATTTTAATTTCTGTCAAAAATGCAACTAAAACTTCTTCCAAAATTTTATTAAAAAACAAAAGTGTGTTTGCAAGTGTTTGAGGATAAATATTAAAGATAAAAAAAATTAAATCGAGGTTTCTTTTATCTTTAACTGATGAATAATAAATCATAATCGTCATTATTAAATGTCTTAAGAAAATTACACTAAAATTTAGATAACATTTTATATGAAGTTTCTTCATAAGTTTGTCACTAATTTGAAATTTTTCAATGTTATTAAGAAAATTAATATTTTTGTCACAATTTATGGTTTGAACAATGATTCCAAAAGTTAAAGAAGTTGCAAAGTAAATTGAAAAAATTGTTTGAATCAAGTCACTTGTTTTTAAATTCATCTTAATAATTATTCTGTTGCAATAAACCTCAGAATCGAAATATGAAATTGCTATTGGTAAAAATATTAAAAATATTTTGATAAAAATTATAGAACGATGAAACTTTGATATTGAAAATCTTGAATTTTCATATGAGACAGTTAAAATTCCCATGATGTTAAATAAAAGAATAAAAATTTTTGGAATCTTGCTCATTTTGGTTTTGAAAATATATTAAATAAGACTGAATATTTTGTTAATGAATAATAATTTACGAAAACATGATTATGTTATTTTATTTTTCTATTTTTTGTTTTGACAGTAACATCCTGAGAACCAAAAAGTTCGTTATTTTTGAAAATCTGAATTGAAATGCGTTTGTCATTCCACTGATTTAAAAAGTATTTGAAATTTTTCAAATGAATTTCCGTTGAAATCTTTACATATTTTCTTCATATCTGTTTATTATATTGCATTTAACATGAACCTATAAAATATGTTTTTTTTTAATTTTTGTTGATGAGCTTTCGAAAATATTCTGTTTCATGATTTAGAGCATGTTTTAAAAACTTTAATATTTAAAATAAAAAATTACTGGTCGATTATTCTTAGCTTGACCTTCCACAAATAAAATTAATTTATTATTAATCAAATAATTGATTTTCTATCATTTTTCTATATATGAAGAATTAAAAAAAATTAATATCTTGATGAATTATCTCTGTAAGTAGTATTGTTTTCAGCTTGGAAAAGTTTTATTTAACTTTTTTTTAATCAAACTAAGTCATAAATAATTATTTTTGGATAAAACCTAATCATTCTTCTATTACTTTAATAAATTGCTTATATAAGAATAAAAATTTATTGATAAGATAATGAATAAAAAAGCAATCGTTCACCTCAAATTGTTTTAAGTTTATTTTCAGCTTCTATTTAAAATCAATCTTTTCACCGAAAAATATTTTAAAAATGCAAAAATCAACTTACGATAAAGTTACGAAAGTTTGGAGTGGTCCAAAAGTGCCATCAATTTATAATTCTGATCAAAGTCTTGGCCAACTTATTTTGAGAATTCTAAAACTTTCACCAGAAGCTGTAACTCAAATTTCAGCTGACACTAACATTTCTGTGACCTGTGAACAAATGAGAGAAAGAACTGAAAAGTTTGCAGGATATTTGAAGAGTCTTGGACTTAAACAAGGTGATGTTGTTAGTTTTGTGGCTCTTAATAGTGAAAATCTTGCTCCAGCTGTTTTTGCTTGCTTTTTAATTGGACTTCCTGTCAATCCTTTAGCATCATTTATGACAGAGAGTGAAAATTTTAAATATTTAGGAAAAACTAAACCAAAATTAATAATTTGCGATAGCAGTCATTTACAAATGATTCAAAAAGTTATTGATGAACTCGAAAGTGATGCAAAAATTCTTACAATAATGGAAGATATTGACGGTTATGATTCAGTTGCAAAAATATTAAAAAGAACATCTGAAGACGAACTTTTTTACCCTAATATTGATCCGGATTCAATTGCTGCATATATAATTTCATCAGGAACAACTTCCGATCCAAAAATTATACTAAAAACTCATAGAGATTTGTTAAATTCTACGGTATTTACTGATTATAAAATAACTGAAAAATTAGTGATTCTTCAATCAGCTTCAATTTATTGGGTGACTGGAATTTATTATTTAATTTATTCAACAATCTATCAATGCATTCGCATCATTACAACACAAACTTACAATCCGAAAGGTTTTATAAATTTGCTCATAAATTACAAAATTGCAACACTTACTGCTCCTCCATTTCTTCCAATAAGCTTAATGCAGAGTGGTTTTATGAAGCCCTTAGAAAACATGCGCTTTTGGTTTATTGGAGGAAATGCTGTGTCAATGAAATTTGTTGAAAGTTTCAAACAATTTATTCCAAATGGATCAATTCAAATTGCGTATGGATCAACAGAAAGTAATCTTATAGCATCAACTATTAATGGAAATAAAGATGGAAGTTGCGGACAACTTTTTCCTAATATAAGTGCAAAAGTATGATTGAAAAATAGTTTTGAGTTAATGATTGAAAAAAAACTATTATTTTTTTAGATTGTCAATGACGATGGAAATGTTTTAGAAAATCTTCAAAAAGGAGAAATTTGCATTAAAAAAGCCGTTCAATTTGCAGGATATTTTGGAGAACCTGAAACGACGAGAGATGTATTTGACAATGATGGTTGGTTTAAAACTGGCGATATTGGCTACTTCGATGATGAAGGATTTTTTTATTTTGTCGATCGTAAATTTGAAAGAATTCATTATCAAGCTGTACAAATTTTACCTAATGAACTTGAGGTAATAATTAATGAAATTGATGGAGTTTTAGATAGTTGTGTTGTTGGAGTTTTGGATAAAAAGAGTACAAATTTTATTGTTTATGCTTTTGTGATTGTTACAAAATCGAGTGAATTGACTGAAAATTTTGTGTTGAATTATGTAAATAGAAAAGTAATTGATAATTGGAAGCTTCGTGGTGGAGTTTATTTTGTTGATTCTTTTCCAATAGGAATATCAGGAAAAACTAATAGAAAGGCAATGAAAACAAAAGCTACAGAAATTTATAAAGCATCAAAATACTTAAAAAATTAAATTTTAAAAATTAAATATATGTTACAAAGTGTTTTTATCAGAGTTGATAAAGCAGGTGGCTTCCAGCAGGCAATTTAGCAGATCTTTCTAAGCTCATGCCTTTTGGAAGACAACTGCTTCCTTGGAAGGCATTGGCTTCCGGAAGCCAATGGATTTTTTGAAGCTCGGCTTTTTTGGAAGCCAGGAAGCCAAACAATTTGGAAGCCAATGGATTTGTGGAAGCTCGGCTTTTTTGAAACCAAATTAATAGCTGTAATCGTTAGATTACAATTTAATAATGATGACAGAAATAAGTTCTTTCATCATTACGTGACATCATAGAAGATTTGAGCGAATGAAATTTG